>CAHIKZ030002223.1:2155000-2427500 GCA_903632075.3 Acanthosepion pharaonis | reverse complement strand
AAATATGCATAAAAGAAAAGAAAATGAAAACTCAAAAGTTCAAAGTATCAAAGAAAAAGGTAACAAACTTTATGTCTAGTTGTTCGATACATAGGACTGCATCTATCTCCCGACTCGTTCTGTGGATTGTGACACGTCGTTTTCCGTTAGGCAAGTTTTTAACGCTTCAAGTTGTCTGCTCTCTAAGAAATTGGCGTTTCGGTGTGTCTTTGGACGAAAGTCGAAAAAAAACTTATTTCGGTGGTCTGGTTCTAAGTCGCTCTTCAAAATAATTGTTCTTGGGTTGAGGAGGAGTCCGGAATTTTGCGTGAATCTTGGTCAGCTATCTGCGAGGCGGCTTCAACTCTGGAAACTCAACTCTCCGCTGGAGCCCAAAACTCTCTGATTTCTGCCTGTTGGGGCCTCGCTTTTATTGACGCCGACCAAAACCGGGGTGGGTCTGTCGGCGTCGGGGGGGTTCCTCGATAATTCTAAATACATATCCACCTCTTTTATTTCTAGTTAGGATTTTCCACTTTTTCCATTTTTGGGAACCTTTCCTTACTCCCACTTTCTCACCATACTTCAGAGGGGCGTGAACTGCCCTCCCCACTTCCTCGTAGCAGCTTCTCATACTTATACTCTGGATGAGGCGTCGACAGCCTTCTTCGTGCGTCACGTGATCACCACTCGGCCAATGAGGTCTTAGTCGGGTATCTTTCCTCCTCCTTCGTGCGTCACGTGATCACCACTTGACCAATGATGTCTTAGTCGGGCGTGGACAATCCGCGGCTTTGTTTCGGAGAAAAAAAAATATCTTGCTTAACTAAAAAAAATTATCTCTTCTCTTTCCCTTTTCTTCCGCTTTAATCGCCGTTATCATTTTGCTAGCCGCAAACGGACAATATGACAACTCTTGTTCTACACGTGGTTTTTGTCAGGTATTTTATCAAAATGGGTGGTCTTCTTAACACGGCCTCAAAAAAGAAATATCTCTAAAAATTCAGTCAGTCTGTCGACTCTAAGGAAGAAGAAAAACACTTCTGGGTCCCCATTCATTTTCGTTCGGTACATATTTCTGATGACAATTTTATTATCGCAGGCCAAAGTTGTTTCGTCGAAAAAAATTCGGTCAGCGGACACGGCTTGTGTGGTTTTTAATGTTTCATATCTACCCAAAGTCCTGTAGTTACACCTGTGTTTTGTCAATTATCAAAATTAACGTTTTCAATTGAATTTTTCGTTGGCCAGTCGAGCAGCCGTTTTGTTTACGTACTCCTAGATAACACAGCCGTTTATTATTTTGTTTTACAGCCTATCAACCTCAATGAGTTATTTAATGCTGACAAGATTTTTGGATAGGTTCGTATGAATAGAATATGTATTGTTTGTAAGAAATCAGTTTGTAGATCAGGTTTGTCTTATTTTCTTTTACGGCATATCAACACCTCAATGGGTTATTTAATGCTGACAAGATTTTTGGATAGGTTCGTATGAATAGAATATGTATTGTTTGTAAGAAATCAGTTTGTAGATCAGGTTTGTCTTATTTTCTTTTACGGCATATCAACACCTCAATGGGTTATTTAATACTGACAAGATTTTTCGATAGGTTCGTATAGAATATGTATTATTTGTAAGAAATCAGTTTGTAGATCAGGTTTCATTGATGCATATTTGTAAAGAGGGTTTTCGTCGAAAGTCAAATGTATTACTGGTAATATATTTTTTCAAAAATTTATTGCTGGTATTTTTTGCTATAAAAATGTATTTTTATTCTTTCATAGTGTTTTGACCCCAGTTTCGGAGGGGTAAATACTGACGCATAGCTGGTATCCTAACAGTTATCACCACCCAGGTAAACAACAGCAATTAAGAGTTGGTTCCGGATGTAGATTTCTGAAATGAATTAAAATGTCAAATATAGTTTAGTCAAGAAAAGTTGGCATCTGCTTAAGATAGCAACTGACATTGCATTTAATTTTTTACAGATTAACGTTGGCTGAAAAGCATGGAGTTGGTAGAGTGTTCCACAAGCAAGAAGTGCGAGAATAGAAACTTTTCGCATAGGATTTACGGTTACATCTAGCCTGCTCAACTGTAAATTCGTCAAACCTCATCGTCAGTCTAGTGCTTCGCTTAAATTAGAAGAGTCTAGGGACTACGAAAAGGCTGTGTATTTTAGTTCCCCGATGATTTGATTTATCTGAACGCCATAAAAAAAAAATTATACCGGTTGAAGCTCAAATCTCGGACTTCTTCTGATTCAACGGTTCACCGTCATTTGTCAGAGCAAAGCACCATAAAAAGACATTTATAAACCCATAATCTGCAAGTACCCTTAAGAAAGATACTGGTCGAAAATACTAGAATCCTTTGTAAATCAAATTTCCGGAAACATCTCGTTATAAAAGAGGTCATTTATATCAAGCAGCACTACTCATCAATCTTACCTTGCTTAACAATGGTAACCGATTGCTGAAAATCTTTTAATAATAGAAAGTCGTTCACTCGTATTTTGGCTCTGCCCAACACATGTTGGCTCAGAATTAAGCTTTTATTATAATTCACAAATAATACACGGATGATAATATCTCACACTGTCAAAAACATGTAAATAAATTATCAACACCCCCCCCACCCTGAGAATGGGCAAAGGAGTGACCGAACGTGTTTGGGTCAATCTACGATATGGACAATTTTTGTACTCGCTCACTCCCACCAAACAGAAAAATGCAAGAACATTGGAAAAACTAAATAAAAAATTCCTCGTCTGTCATATTTAACGAAAGATGTTTAAAAGAAAGGTTTCTGTCTAAATATGCAGTAATCACACCCACACACACACACATATATATATATATATATATATATATACTGAAAATTCAAACATTTTTCCAATATTTATTCCAAAAGCACATAATTCAGTTTGACCCCTAATTTTATTATTGTCTCCTTTAAAAATATGTACGCACAAATATTCTATAATGTGATTTTCAAGTACCGACAATTGACGCAAAATGTGATTTGCAAACTCAAAGGAAATTCTTAAAAACAATAAGGAAGTTAGTTAATGAAGAGACTTTTATGCTTTCGTTGTTAAATCGTATCTTTATGTGTTGTAATCAGTTTAAAATTCAATATCCAGAAGGTTACGAAAAGTTAAGTTTAATAATAAACACTCAATTGAACCTCATTGTAAAAATATTTGTTTTTTCCCTGCTAAGATTTATTGTTCATTTAGTGTTCATTTTTGATGTTTTTCATCTTTATTTTTTATTTAGTATTTTTCTCTGTCTTTCTATTTAATGATCAATATAAACGACATTCAAAAATCAATTTTTTAATTGTTTTTCTTCAAATAACTTTCTCACCGTCGTCCATTCTGTGTGTTCAAATTGTTTGCTAATGTCTTTCCTACCAATAAATATCTGTGAATGATTTTCAATTATTGACATTTGATTCAAAATTTAGGAGAAGAGCGCTAACTGAAAATCAATAATTTCATTGTTCGGTTTTAAATTTTTTATTTAACCTCATTTTTCGTAGATTTACTTCTATATTTTCGTTAGAAATATTCGTGCAATTTCTAATATCTTTCAATCTTCACTGCAATCATGGCGGTCATGCCCTTAGTACGCAGCGGGGTTTACAGGAAGTGTGAGTGAAAGGGAAGACAGAATAGGGAAGGTTGAGGAAAGGACAAAAGATGAACGAGGTTCAAGAAGACAGATGGTGACTGGCGCTGCATTTAAACTCTTTAAGATTGTAGTTATCAGGGAAGCAAGTAAACGAAAGGGAGTTCCACAGGCGGAAAGTGCGAGAAAAAAAACGTTGGAGTAGAAGTGGCGGGTGCATTTAACTATTTGAATAATAAAAGTGTGGGACCTAGATGCCAATCTAGTAGCAAGCTTACCGAAGATTATAATTATTTTAGAAGGGCTGCTTTTTCAACACCTCATTTCATATATTTTTAAGAGACTCTTCAGGAATTGGAACTCTGCCCCCCGGGTATCCATTACACCACCCGTACATCTCAGCTTAAAGCGCCTGGCATTTTCGATACAGTCACTCATCTAGGTACTTACCTGTCTCGACGTTGCTTAACTTCGGTTATCTTACGGGAATCGGTGATTCAACAGGAGGTATGATAAAAAAGACAAATATTTCTAAGAGCTGCAAGGAATAGGAAGTTATGGGGAGCCATGATCGACTATGTCCCGAAGAGACACGACACATAAAAGAAGATTAATCCACCTGGAAGACTTCGAAACGTTTGAATTTACGGGCGATGGAAAAATTCAGAAATCGTCTACAACAGTGTATGGCGAACAGAGGCCACGATTTATTGGGTGTCATTTTTAAAGCGAAATGAATAAAAACTATCGCCCTTTATTTAAACAACAGTGAAGTAATTTTTTTAATAGCAACCTTGGTCAACCTTTAAAATGTGGGATGTATTTCTGTCGCATCCATATCAGTATCTTTTTTCTTTAACCTTTTTATGTGTTATCTTGGGATTTTGAATATTTATATTTGTTGAAGCTTGAATAAGCATGGAATAATAATAATACAACACAAAATGTACGTAACAAAATGTATTGAAACAATGAAAAAAGGTACACAATATTTACAGGTAGTTTTGGTATATTCTTGGGAAGACTGTTCCTGCAGAATGGGTTGACTAAGTCGCAGTCGGGCAGAGTCTCTGGATTCGATCTCTTAATCTTCCCTCGTCTTCCGGTACCAACCCATATTTATATGGTCGGTACTCCACTTATGTAAATTAGGTGTATCATACACAACACCCTCCTCCCAAGCCTTGGAATCCCTTTTGGTTTCAAATTGGCTTCCTATATGGGTTGATGATTATGTCTATTTCTTTGTAGATCCATTTGCCTAATTTTAATATTTTTTCCGTTTTGGATTCACGTTCAATGGGTCCGTCAACTTCCGTTTCCTACCGGATCTTCTTGGTTCAGGTGTATTCTGTGGAGGTTCTACCTGAAACATATCATACATTATATCAATGGGGTCTTCGTCCTCATCCGGTATACACTCTTCTTGCTCTATACCGTAATCTTTTTAAGTTGGTTTTGGTGCCTTTTATAAGTATTCTTCGGCCCTTTAATTATGTAAATCAGGTCACCGATTCTCTTGTCCACTATGCCTCGTTCCCAGAACTCAACGTTGTTTTATAGCACTTGAAAAACACCTTCTCTCCGGGAGTGTATCTTTTTCTCGCTGTATACATGGTATTTTTTACTGTATTTTTTCCTGGCAAAAGCTTGTCAAACACTGACTTAACTTTCCTAGCGAACATTAGTTCAGCTGGTGCCATGTTTGAATGTGTTCTCTGGTTTGGCGTGATTCTGTATACTTGTAAGAATTGCTGAAGCGCCTTTTCCGTTGGAACTCCTGAGGCTTTCTTCAGAGCACGCTTTAAAGTATCGACAAATCTTTCTGCGAGTCCATTAGACCTCGGATGATACGGAGGCGTCGTTATGTGGTTAATTTGATATAACTCACAAAATTCCTTAAATTCTTCAGAAATGAATTGTGTACCATTGTCACTCACAATACACCCTGGCACACCGAACCGTGCAAATAGTTCATGCAAAAAGGTTGTTGTGGTATTGGACGTAGGCTTTTTACAGCGTAGTACTTCCGGCCATTTTGTAAAACTATCTACCACTATTAAGTAGTAATAATCTTCTACTGGACCAGCGAAATCAATGTGTAATCTTGTCCACGGATGATCCGTCTTGGGCCATGGTTTGTATACTATAGGTGGTGCCTTAGCTGCTAACGCACACCCCTTACATCGATGAACCATGTTTTCGATATCCACATCCATTCCTTTCAATACAAAAGCTTCGCATTAAGCTTTTGTTCTATTAATACCAGGTGACCCATATGAAAGTCCCAAGTATTCTTTTCTGCAACTTTTTTGGTATTACTACTCTCTCACCATATAATAAAACTCCGTCACCTATTGAATAAATCTCCTGCACTTTTTGGTCATTCGCTACCATTTTGCTTTTAATTTCTAAAATGAAATCATCGCTTTCAGCTTCTTTTTTTAATTTCATTTAGCGTAACCGGTAGCTCTCTTACAATGTTGTTTACCATGCTTTTCACCTCATAATCTGCTCTGATATTTGCAATAATTGATTCTTCGAATCTTTCTTCTTGCCTCGGTACTAGTCTTGATAGACTATCCGCATGAATTATCTTTTTGGATGATAGGTGCTTTATGTGAAAATCATAATTGAGAAGAATGGTTCCCCATCTTAACAGACGATTTGCTGTATAAACGGGTAACCCTTTCTTTGAACCAAAAATGGTGATCAGTGGTTTATGATCCGTTTCAAGGATAAAATGTCTGCCGTGGATGTACCTGTGAAATTTTTGTATGGCAAAAATGATACTCAGTGCCTCTTTTTCTATCTGAGAGTAACTTCTTTCTCCTGGGAGCAAAGTTCTCGAAGCGTGTGCAATTGGTTTTCTAGAACCATCCGGCATTATGTGTTGAATACACGCTCCTATCCCGTATGAACTAGCGTCACTTGCCACTACAATATCCAGTTTTGGATTGTAATTGGTTAAAAAGAGGTCGGACGTAAGCATTTTCTTTATTTCATCAAAGGCTTTCTGACATTCTACCGTCCATTCCCATGCCTTGTCTTTTTTTAGCAGTTCATTCAACGGAGCTCTTAAATTGTACATTCCTTTAATGAACGCTTGATAATAATTTGCAAGCCCTAGAAAACTTTGTAGCATCGCCACATTAGTGGGCGTCGGCATGTCTCTAATCGCAATGGACCTTTCCGGATCTGGACATCTGCCATTTTTGTTGATTATGTGCCCTAAATACTTAATTTCCTCCAAACCAAATTCGCACTTTGACTCTTTGACTTTAAATCCAAAGTCCTGAATTTTTTAAAATACTTGATTGAGATGCTATCGATGTTCGTCGACCGATTCGCTCCTTACTATGATGTCGTCTAAGTACGCGCACGCAAAGTCTAAATCATTCAGCATGACGTCCATAGCTTGTTGAAAAATGGCAGGTGCCACTTTAATACCAAAAGGAAGCCTGTTGTACTTGAATAACCCTCTATGCGTGTTTATCCCTAGTAACTTCGAACATTCCTCTTCGACGGGAATTTGGAGATAGGCATCTGATAAGTCAATTTCACTGTTTCCGAGAATTCCAATTCATTTGTTCTTCTCGGTAGAATAAAATCTACAAATTTGCTATGTTCTGCTGTACCTAGCTTTCTTAGTAATAGACTGACTTTTCTTGAATTCGACCAGTTTTCACAGTCTGTGTGGAAAATATCTTCATATCGTTTAAAGTACGCTTCAAACGTTTTTCCTTCGTCTGGCACATAGTTGAAAGTTTCCAACGAATTAAATATGATGTTATTAGAATATGAAGAGTTACTTTCATTTGCCTGATTGTAGTTTAATTTCTCCAATGTTAACTTTTGAATTTCCAAAACCTTGACATACATTTCTTCCTGTTCCCTTTGACGTTGCTGACTCAACTCCTCTTGCCTTTCTTGATAATTCTGCTGTGCTAATTGTTGTTCTCTTAATAAGGCAACCTGTTCACTTTGTTGTTGCAGACTCAACTGCTGGGATTTGAATAATTCAGCTTGACTCAACTGCTGGGCTTTAAATAATTCAGCTATGACTTTGGATAATTCCTCCATTTTTAGCTGATAGTGTTCATGCAACAAAGAATATACTTTTAAATTGTTTATCCACGAATATACTATAAGCAGACAAAAAAAAATTGAAACAACTTACGCCTTTTTTAATTTTATGTCTTGCTTTATAAAATATTGTTGAGCAACCAAACAAAAAAAAAAAATAAACAAATTTTTTTTTTTTTTACAAGTTCGCTTACCTTTCAAAGTCGACACGTGGTATTTGTGCTCCTTTTAATTCCATGCATGTTTTTTTTTAGTCGGCCAGCTTTTTTTTTTTTTTAGTCGGCCAGCATTTTTTTTTTTTTTTTAGTCGGCCAGCATTTTTTTTTTTTTTTTTAGTCGGCCAGCATTTTTTTTTTTTTTTCGCCGTTATTTGTTTACGCCACCTTCCAGATTTTTCTGAGTGAACGTTCCTTTAAGCTTAGTCGTCCTTTAACTAGTTTTAACTGTCCAAACTTCAGAATACTTTTCCGTTCCATTAGATGTTCGACTTTTAATTAATGATTTTTTTTTTTCAGCCTGGGTTCTTCCACTTGTCCCAATTATTGAAGGCTATCAATTATTAATTCTTTTTTTTTTTCCGAAACGTAAAGTTCTTTATACCTCGTCGCCATTGTTGAAGCTTGAATAAGCATGGAATAATAATAATACAACACAAAATGTACGTAACAAAATGTATTGAAACAATGAAAAAAGGTACACAATATTTACAGGTAGTTTTGGTATATTCTTGGGAAGACTGTTCCTGCAGAATGGGTTGACTAAGTCGCAGTCGGGCAGAGTCTCTGGATTCGATCTCTTAATCTTCCCTCGTCTTCCGGTACCAACCCATATTTATATGGTCGGTACTCCACTTATGTAAATTAGGTGTATCATACACAACAATATTAAAGGCAGAAAATCTTTGACTTTGGAATAATATCACAGTATAGAAATAAGAAAGTCTTCATACTTGTAAAACTTGAAGCACATATGACACTTCTCTCGTTTTCGCTCTTTTAATTTAAGTAGAATCGAGAAAGAATTCTACGTGAGTTGTGTGATTTAAAAAAAAATGTCTTTTTTCGGTTGTCGACTCAGAAATATCACTTTAAGTTATCGCTTTTTAGGTTTTGTTATTTTTCACTTGAACGTTTCTGTTTTTCACTTGAACGTTCTGAATCTATTTTATTTCCTATTCTTCAGTTGTAATCAATTTTGCGCGTTTTGACAAAAGGGTTTTATATTTACAAGATCCTTAGAATCTTGTGAAGTGCATTTTTATGACGATGCTCCGAAATTCCTTCCGTTGACGCTTTTTCATTGATATTATTTCTAAAAGCGTGTCGTTGTCACCGAACGAAGAAACTGGCTTTTAACACGACGAATATATGGAGAGTACTTCTTGAAGTGATTTTATTTTATATTCTTTTAAAAACTACTTCACTCCAAGGCGATAAAGCCACTAAGGCTCAAGGTGGGGGTGGTTACTGAGAGGGAAAGAAACTAAGAAAACGATATTGAGGAAAAAAGTCAATAAAAGAACAAAAAACAGATGACTACGATTAATCTTACATTTCAATTTTCGAAGATGGTATTTGAAAGGAAAGCAAGGAGCCGGAAGAGAGTTCCATAGGCGAAAATTGCAAGAGAAGAATCTATTAGAATAGAACTTGCGGTTATATCTATCTACCCCCAACTACACAATTTACCCATTGTAATCTTATGAAATTGAATTTCGATTGCAATCTTTGACCACTGAGATTAATATCCTCCACTGAATTAAGTGCATTAACAAAGGAGGAGATTATGTTGAAAAATAAATACTTGTTAGAGGAACTATTCCCTTTTACGTCACTAAGCTACAGACTTATTGATGAACCTACGTATACGAGTAATTTAAATAGGTACATATGTAAATATATAGCCTTGAGCAAACTAATTGAAACAAAACGAATAATTCTGTTATTATTTACTTTTTTCGTATTTTTCCAATGGAAAATGCCTCAGTGCACATGTTAGTACTTTGTATGGCCCTTCCACAAAATTGTTCATTGCAGATTGACCACAGATTCTCGACTAGATTTAAATCAGGAGAGTTTGTGGGCCAGTCTATAGGACTTTGATTTACTCACTGGTAAGGACTGCCAATTTAATCGTGCAGCGGTACTTTCGTACGCTTCCTTGGAGTAACGTCAATCGCAGACAATGGCCGTTAGTCAACTAATCGACAGTCGAGAACATTGTGTCTGGGCGTGATGAAATTCGGATGCAATCACGGATGATGCAGTATTTTTCAAGGCCAAATAAATTTCATCACTGTTGTAACCTAGAAAAGGTTACTGAATGAGGAACAACCAAAACGGAGGTAATACTTATAACATCAACAAAATACAAAACACGCCAGCGGCGTGAAGTAGGTAAACCACTTCTAGTGGTGGACTACTTAGACAGCATATTATCACTACTTACAATAGTGTCCAACGTATTTACGAGGATTGGGACATTAGTGTTCATAGGTACAGAATATAACAATCATAGACCCCGAAATAGATGCATATTACTACACAGCACTTCAAACAACCTAATCTGAGAAAAAATAGATCTCTATTACACCCTGTCACTCCAGTGGGTCTAAAACTGATCGTGTGGTGAAAGAAAGGAAACGAAAGTGGTTAATTTCAATTAATTTGCACAAGGGTGGGCATCTACTGTACTGCACAAAAGCAAGTGAACCCATAAGATATTATTCAGAAAAAAAAATGTCTCATTTTTCCCGATAATCAACAAATCTTGATTAAATTTTGTATTAAAAAAAAAAAACTTTATTAAACAAATTTTAACAATTTTCAAAATTTTTTTAATCAAGCTAGAATAAAGATATTAATTAAAAATTAAGATGAGTATTTATACTTATAAATTATATAAATATACACACTATAAATACATATTTTTATATCCGTGTATAAATGCATGTGCGCATGCACACACATATATGTATGCATATATATATATATATATATATATATATATATATATATATATATATATATATATATATATATAAAAAAAGAACAGTAAGATATATAATCTGGATCTGGTGTTCTATTTTTACAAAATAGTGCTCAATGTAAATTTACAGAGCATTAATATTATAAATTAACTGACTTAAAATATGTTTTTTCACTACACAATAATAATCATGTTTCAAAAATGGAAGCTAAAAGCTTCAAATTTAATTTTGTAATTAAATTAAAAACATTAGTTCCATGAGGATGAAATGGAACTAATGTGGAGCGAAAAAACCATATTTTAAATCAGTTAATACACACACACACACGCACACACACACACACACATATATATATATAAGATAGTGTGACGCCAGAAACGATGTCAGTCAGTGGAAATCTGAAAGTAAAGACATTTAAAGCAGGCGGTCATTACATTAAAGTGCTTGATATGAGAGATAAAGAATTAATAGGATTAATACAAATAAAAGATTTGTCACTTAACTGATTGATGTTATATTCAGCACAATTGTGTATTTTGGCAACAATCTCTCATTTATATAGGTTTAATAGAATATGACTGACAAAGCACTATTATTAGATATCTTAATTATATTTCCTTTGCGTATGTACAAGATATGTCCTTTTTTGTACATTGAATGTGTAAGAAATGTGCGAATGATCTGTGGGTTCAAATGCTTTCGGGTAATCGATTAACCATTATCAATATGTAGTCTGTGGTGGTAATTGTTTTAGCAATAGAAATGTTTTAATTCCAAAATACAGTCTGCACATTGTAGCCGTGTTTCATAATAAATGTTATTAAGGTTTGATTTCTTGATTTTAATTATTAAGTATTTCGTGATGATTATGCGTTTTCTGTAGTTAAATGAGTGTATTATAACCTAGATCGTGCATTTTCTTTTTTGTCAACATGGTTTTCGATGGCTGGGTCACGTACTTCGAATGAATGACACCGTATATCACGTATGGTGAGCTGGTTAGAGGTCGCCGTTCGGTAGGCCGCTCTGCACGACGTTTCAAGAACGTTTGCAAAAGGGAACTAAAACATCCATCGACTCTGGTATCTGGGAACAACTAACAGGCAATCGCAGCGGCTGGAGCCATGTTGTCCAAAGAAGCGTCATGAAGAGGTGAGTGGAGAGAACAGGCAGTGAATCTTAATACACAAAAATTATAAATAATCAAAATTAAAAACCCAAGAGATGTCTTACAGACTCTTATTCTGAAAAAGGAATTAATATGGAATTTCCAAGATTTTTTTGTTCTCACGTCCCTAGAAGAAAGTCCGCTGGTAAAACTTTCCCCTTTCTTGATTGAAAAGGTGCTATCCAGTTGTATTAATCCTAAAACAGAAAGAGAGATAGAAATTTTCTAGTTGAAGTGGAACATAGTGTTATAGTCCGGTTCCTTGTACCACGGTGGTAGTCCAAGGTAGAACCAATAAAGAAGAACTCGAACACGGATATGGAATAACACAGATATATTACAAACAGGAATATATACAGAGAAGTAGAAAATGTTAGTACGAACAATCAGGTTTAGTAGTAATTGTCTGAACGCGACTCTGTTTCGGACTGCCTCTGACTCGACTGACTGACTCGCTCGCTCTGACTGACTGACTGACAGACAGACTCGACGGACCTCACTCCAGACTACAGACTGAACTCCCTGCTTCCTCTTGAGGCACAGTATTTATTACGTATGGAATACTCCATTATGTTATTATGGGTAAGGTCCCATAACACTTAGGAAACACACATTCCCTCATTCAAGACTATATGATTCTAAGGGAGTCATTAGAAGTAAAGAGTTGTCTCTGGTCACAGCTGAGAAAAGGGGTCAGCGATTAGCGTAGGATGTCAGTTAAAAGAAAAGCGGCAACAATTATAGCTGACACATATATCCCTATTTTTGGCACAACTCATCCCCACCAAAAATAGGGTATAATATTGAGCCAGTGGACAACATGTCCCTGCTCCAGATGCTTTAGGTGCTAAAAATTTTGACATTATAGTGATAACTGTAGGAATAGTCCAACATGTGGAAAATGTGGCCAAAGGGAAAATGCCAGAAAAGCCATTCAGCATAATCAAGAACAAATGAGTTCTGGGAAAAAGAAAGGGAATTTGTCTCAGTAAAATATAAAAGAAACATCTCATTTTTCAGAAGCAAGGCAAGTAACAGAAGGTTACATGAAAGGTTCTTCCTATGCAAAAATAACGGAAAATAAGACTACAAATAATGTCAGTGAGCCTGACATTGAGAAGCTCGTATACATGGGACCAAATGATTAGACCAAATTTCAAACTTACCTAAAAAGTCTATATTCCAAAAAAATGGTTCAAGCTGAACTGCAAAAGAAGGACAATGAAAAAAACTGAAATAATATATAAAGAAAAAAAAAAAAACAAATAACAAAACGATAGCTCAAACACAAACCATTCCTACCAAAAATACCAAATCTTCTACTAAACAAAAATCACGGTGATCTCCTATCCGTAAACATCTATCAGGAAAGACAGACTGAAAAAAGCTTATCCCCCTAAGAGAACAGAATCAGCCAAACAAAAGTCGGAAATCCACAACGATCAAATTCCTACGCAAAACCGATTTGGGGAACTAGAAAAGATGGAGGTGGAAAGCCAGACCCTTCAAATAGCTAAAACCTCCAAAATGAAAACCTAGGAAAAAGAAATCAAAACCACATAAGCTAAAGACGGAAAACGTTTAAACATCGATGAATAAGATAATTCAATGGAACTGCAGTGAAGGCGGAGGCAAATATGTGTGAGCTGCTTCTCTTAGTGGCAGACCTGTCACCGGCAGTTGTTTACCTTCGGGAAACATTCCTTGAGCAGGGTGTCAAAGTAAATGTGTAAGAGTACCATCAATGCAGCCGTATGCATTACGCTGGGCTTCGCGCGTCTGGCGGTGCATATGTCCTGCTTGGGAGTGAATTTGACAACAGCTTTGCAAGCGGTTGCTGTTAAGGTGGCACTGCAATGGCTATAAAGACGTCCGTAAACCGTTTCAAGTCCTCGTTGTATCCATCTTCAGCCGGCTCATCAGAACGTTGGTTTCTAAACTAGTGCTATGTAAAAAAAAAAAAAAATATAAATAAAAAAAATCCTGCCCTAATAACCCAGCTTACAGCAGTATCTTTGAACCGAATTACTGCGATCTATTCCGACAAAAAGATAAATGCTATACAACCCTACTTACTCAGGATTAAATCTGTTGCTGAAGAGTTATGAACCACTCTCTTAAATCTACGACTGCAGCCAGTATTCCACCATGGGCTATCAAGTAACCCGAAATTCTGCTAGAATTATATAAAATCCCACCTCAAAAAAAAACAAAAAAAACCTCACCCACTCACATTCCAGGATATATTTCAGGACAAATTTCAGGCAAATTTCCCTAAGCATACGCCTATCTATACAGACGGGTCAAAATAGGATGTGCAACACTGAGCCAAAATATTACCAAAAGAAGTCGTCTCACGAAGGGTGGATCTATTTTCACCACAAAGTCTTATGCAATCAAACTAGTTCTCAACATTATCTCAGAGGGCAAACAAAAAAAAAGTCTTTTAATTTTTTCGAACTCACTATCCGCCCTATTGGCTTTGAAGGAAAAAAATCCATCAACCCACATGAAAATATTATACAAAATAAGCACTATTAAAAAGCATGGATATCAAACTATGCTGGATTCCTAACTACATCGAAATTAAAGGTAATAATGAAGCAGACCTAGTAGACAAGTCGGCTTTAGATGTGAATTTGGATACAAGGACCAAAATTCCATACACAAATTTTAAGGAGGTTATTAGTTATTACTTAAAATCTACAACTCTAGAAACATACTAGTACAAATACAAGCATAATAACCTCATCTACATATAAGAAAAGATTAAAAATAGTAGAAACCTTAATAATAAAAAAAGCCAACACTCAATAATACTATGAACACGGCCACAATGTGCTGATTGTTTTCGGAAAATAAAAGATATCTACAACTCTAGAAACATACACAGAATCCAGTAAAAAATAAAATCATCCATGATAATGGCTAAAAGTATAGCCGAAAGCGCTCGGAATTACAGAATATTTGGACAATTTCTACACATGTGTGTCCAGAAAAGAAAAATACTTGTTGGAACACAAGTAAAAATTAAATATAACCTCAATCTTAGTATCTTCTCGTGTTTAATGAAATATATATATATATATATATATATATATATATATATATATATATATATATATATATATATATATATTCTTAATATAACAGATAACAAATCTCTATTACGTTTGCGTGAGTTATTGCTTAACGAGGTCAGTCTGGCTGACCATTACTATCGAGAAGTGAGTTCTATCATCACTGGCTAAACCTATACTAAATTTGACATTAAATAAGCCCAAATGACTAAACTTATCGTAAAATCAACTGAAGATTGTGTTCAAGCAAAAAACACACTGTCGCCACTCAGTATTGACCTCAGTGTCGACTTATTTTTAATATTTCATATTTAAATGATGTTTCATATTAGTAGCTTCTATGTTTTTGTAAATCATCCGCGGTACTTCGTCTGAACATCGCATTGACGCCTGAAGATTACAATTATCGTGCAATGTCTACACAAACTATAATTAAAGCCACTCTCTCTCCAATATGAAATACTATTCCACTAAAAATATGTAAATTTTAAACAATATATATCGACTTAACAAAATAAAATAAAATGATATAGTTCGAAACTTTTTGAACCGTAAAAAATTTGATTGCAAGGTTTTATTGAACTTTTCAGAAATTATTCGTTAAATTGAATTATTTTTAAAGCATTTTATTTAATTTTGTA
This sequence comes from Acanthosepion pharaonis, assembly GCA_903632075.3. Lineage (NCBI taxonomy): Eukaryota > Metazoa > Mollusca > Cephalopoda > Sepiida > Sepiidae > Acanthosepion > Acanthosepion pharaonis. Next base: position 2,411,919 of record CAHIKZ030002223.1, on the reverse strand, counting down.
GAAGTAATTTTTGCCCTATTATTGAATTAATATAAACACAATTTCAATAAAAATGAAATGGACATCTGTGTTGTAAAGGCTAATTTCCCTATTTGTCTAGCAAAACTGCCTGGGTTACAGGAAAAATAGTATAAACCGGCCTTTTAAGTCATTTATATATTTTGCAATAAATGAAATATTGGAAACGGTCAAACAAATTAGATTTGAAATTTTGACATCTTGCCGTCACTGAAGCGACAGATACCAAACTAGTAAAATATATATATATATATATATATATATATATATATATATATATATATATATATATATATATATATATTATATATATATATATATATGTATGTATGTATGTATGTGTGTGTATAGGTTCGAATCTTTCCTGAAACCGCATATTTTCCTTTAATAAGATTTCTCGAAGATAGAATACTGGTATCCACTCAAATATGGTTATCCACTAAAAATAGCGTTTAAGTAATAAAATCTATCAGATATTAATCTATAGATAGATTTTAGATAGATTTTATTACTTAAACGCTATTTTAAATCCATCACTGCTTTATATATATATATATATATATATATATATATATATATATATATATATATATATATATATATATATAATCATATCACACCATGCAAGGCAGTAAAATCACTAAAAAACAAGGAGTAATCGAGTATGAAAGAATAAGAAAAAAGAGAAACATTATTATGAAGCGAGAACATTAAACGAGGAATCAAAAAGACATTAGGTAACAACTGACATGGCATTTAAATTTTTAAAGATTAAAATTGACTGGAAAGCATGGAGTTGGAAATAAGTTCCACAAGGGAGGAGTGCGAGATAAGAAACTGTTAGTACAGGACTTGCGGTTAGCTATAGTCAATTCAACTGTGAATTGATGAGACCTTCTCGGCTATGTGCGAAACAAATGGAGTACTGTTGTCATATCTGGACAGAAACTGCCAAGATCTCACCCTTCAGCCTTGATAGAGTTCAAAAGTGTCTCCAAGCCCTTGTGGGTGACGAATTATTCTCGACCCGTCAACTCCTCTTCCGCGCGTGGGATGTGGCAAGCCTCTCACTGTTCTACCGCTACTTCCATGGAAAGTGCTCGGACGAACACCATTGCCCAGTCCTGCCAAGACAAACCTTCATGGCAAGAACACGCTCTGCCACCAGTAGCAAACCAACGACATTCCCTCCATATTCCATCGGTGAGAAGTAAGTTCCACTTGAGCAGCTTCTTCCCGCCAAACATTGCCCTGTAGAATCGACTCCCAACAAGATGTTCACCCGATCACTACAATCACTATCCAAGACTAGGATTAATCGTTATCTCCCTCACATAAACACACAAATAGTCTCCTAACGTAACCCTCTACTCGAGTGGCTCCCGAGCCATGTGGAGGGTGACTCACACTGTAATAAAAAATAATAATATATCATAATTCAGCTAATTTTTGCTCAGTACACTTTTCGCATTGTTCAAAGATCTTGGATATTATTTTGTAAAGAGCAACGTTTATTAAATAATTTTCGTTTTTTACTTTTTTTTTTTAAATCATTTCACCCCAAGCAAGGTAATAAAGCCACTAAGACGCAGTGGGGTTACTGAGTTTGAAAGAAAAAGAAAACATTATTAGAGAGCAAGAACAATAGAATAAAGAGAACTCAATAAAAACAGGAGATAACGCTTTTAAATAGATGCAATTTTTGAAGATCAAAGTTCCCTCGGAAGCAAGAAGCCGGAAAAGAAACTGCTAGCAAAGAACTTGCTGCCAATCCAGTACTACGCTTAAATGCATAATGTCTACGTAATAGTGAGCAAAGTTAATCTTAACAATTACTGTAAAATTGTTTATAAAATGTAACAGAGAAACAACATTACAGTGGTAGGAAAGTGACTGAAACCTGGATGCCAGGTCAGGACCAATAACAATGCAGATTCCTCTTTGGATTTTACCAAGAATCTTTAAACATATAGCAAATATGGCATCAATATTCGAAGAACGGACAAATCATAGACTTGTAAATATGTACGATAGATTCTGGAGAGAAAATTTGTCAAGGTATCAAATACCCTTAATTTTTTTAATATACCTTCGACTTTCTGAGCAGGTTTAATTTATACTGCAAATCCGTAACAATTAATTAATTAATTAATTAATCATTAATTCGTAAGGCGGAACCAAACAAATTGAAGAAAAGTTACGTTGGTCGTCCGGCTAATAAATGCATTTGGGAAGTAAACGCTATTTCGCAGCAGAAGTTATTGAAGATTTGAAATAATGACAGGTAAACATTAGCCGTTTATACTTCTTTGTCTTTACACCAATTTACATCATCCCAGACTAAGTGCCTTGCAAGAAGAACAACGAAAATAAAATAAAAGAACAATTTACCGTTGAAGCACAATACTTCATTTCAACAAACTGATGGTTGGAATCGATAATCAATTTGATTAGAAAAACGCCTGGGAGTCTTCGAGGTTAGATAATTTTGAAAGCTGGGGACGGATTCTAGTTCGATTAATGCTACGGAAACGAGCAGACTTTACTCCTCGCTTTGTCATTCGCCCACTCAAGGTAATGCCGGCCAAATATCGATTTTTTTCTGTCAAGCAATTGATTTCCTAGCCATTAGGTTATCCATAACTAAATGATTATTGATTCTTCTTCCCTCTCTCTCGCTCTCACCTTCTCTAGTTCTTATGAGTTGGATGTTAAAAGCCAGAGAGATATTCATTCTTCCGTCAAGAAGAGTGAATGCATATGAACACTTGTCGATTTTACATAGAAGTGAAAGTAATCGATTATTCTCTGAAATGTATGAAAAGGCAGAATGGATATTTACGGTAAAATGTTAAAGTCCTGCTTATTCATAGAAATTTAACTGGCATGTTCTGATCAGCTGCGGGAATGTTTGATTAAAAACGTTGATAAAACCGACTGAGCGAAATCTATCGGATTCTTAAGCGAACAACAGTACTAACCTACTTTCTAGGTTGAAATAATCACGTATTTCTCACCGGAACAAAGGCTGGTATTTGAGTTCCATTGAAAGTTTTTAGAAAATGGAAACAAAAAGAAAACCTATACTTAACATGAGAAAAAGACAGTTGAGGTTTCTAAGGTACATAATGCGGAAAGAAGGCTCGGAAAAACTGATATTCATAGGATAGTTTGAAAGCAAGAGAGACAAAGCACAACGCTTATTGAGCTTCAGTAAATGTATGGCGGAACCTGGTTTTAGGAGAAATGACAGAAAGACAACATTTATTAAGAGCTACAAAAGACAGGTAGTTGTGAGATCACCAACATCCTGAGGGGACACGACAAAGAAAGAAGTGGCTTTCTTCATCTGTAACAGAATCCTCTGCTATTTTTAAAAAAAATCTTATTCTTTTAATATTCGCCATTTGAAGAAATATGTAATAACAACTTAAATTATCTTGACAGAATCCAAAGACAGATCTGCAAGTAATCGACCCTAGGATATCGACTACAGTTAATTTTAAAACGACGTGACGTGGCTTCTCTCCGTCTTTTCTACAAATATTTTCTTGACAACTTCTCTGAAGAGATTTTTTACTGATGCCCCGAATGTAATTCGAATAAATAAGAAATAGTGTGTCAAAAGTACATTTTTGTCTTGGCACCCTAATTAACGTACACTTTGTCGTTAATTTTCATTGTTTTAAAAAGCTATTTTTATTAGATCACTGAAAAAGCGCGTACTCAATTTTTTATTGTCATTTATAAAAAGATCGCAATTTGACAGGGATTTTTGTTGTAGCGTGTTCTAGATTGAAACAACTGAGATTTTGTCGAATGTTTGTTTTGCCCACAAATGAATGCCTTAAAGATGGAGGATGAAAAGTGGATCTTTCGCCATATTATGCTCCATGTACAGGATGCAATGGATAAATTGTCATCTAAATTACGTAGAAATGAAAATAACACTGACATCTCATTTGAACAGATATATTTACCAAAATTACACAAAAATATCTTGAAATAGTAAAGAGTAAATTTATTCAACCACGGCCTCCAGACAACTTCAGAATCTACTGCAACTCGTCTGGACAGTGTCCTTATTTTAGTTGGTGAATCTGCCATAATCCTTGCCTTGTTCATTTTTAGTACTACAAGGAATTTGTTGTCCTCTCACTCAACTGTTCCCTGTACTTAATAATCAAGTGAGGTGCAGTCTGGAGAGTGAAATGGCCAAATGTAAGGGGTGATGTAGTCCCAGAAAATGTCTGGCAGCCATGACTGGTTTCTCCTGCTTTTGTGGCATGATGCAGAATCCTCTTTCCAAACATAGGATCTTCCAGTAGCCACTGTCTTGACCCAGAACAGGATTACATCCTCAAGGCACTTGATGTAAGCCACTGTATTGAGTATGAGGACCTCACCAAAATATTCGGAAGTTCTTTTTTTTATCAGAACGATCAGAGTGAGTTTTCCGAGCTGCCATACCTTCGTAATCACAATTAGACTCATCCAACTCTTTCCGAATACTCTGCACTGTCCTCTCACACTGACAACTAAATACTCTGACACATCCATATTGCAGATTCCGGTCCGAATGCCAAGTAGTACAGCATGCCATTTCCAAAATTTTTTGTGGAATGAATTTCGTGATGGTATTCTTTTCTTTTTCACAAACAGTGTCCAAATGACACTACTGTGCAGTCGAGAAAACGAACAACGAGCATGCGCGAAATTAAAAATATAAAATGGCGATAATTTACACATCGCACCCTGAGTTTCGGAAAGGATTAAACGTCATTCAGGAGTTTTATTTGGACCGTACTCTTGAAGATTTTGTCCGGGCGAACTCCCGACGTCGATTAAGACGCCCTGCTTAACATTCTGAAAAATAAATCGAAAGTTTCGACAGAAGAGATTGCTAAGAGTTTGAAAATCGATATCTCAACTGTCTTTTATCATTTGAAAATACTTTAGATCGCTTCCAATCTTGGCATTCTCTGACGGAATAGAACAAAGTAGGTCGGGTTTCTGCGAGGATTTCTTTGCTACTATGCTACGGAAATGCGCCGTTCTTGGACAGAATCATCAGAGGCGATGAAAAATGGATAACAGAGAGTGAAAGTGAGAGAAAGTCATTTCACCCCAAGAACACAGGGAGTTACAGAGAGTGAAAGTGAGAGAAAAGTCTGGGTATAGGGGGTGATTGAGGAAAGAAGAAAAGATCAATGAGATTCAAGAAGATAGAAGATGGCGATTGACGATGCATTTATATTTTAGAAGATTGTAATTATCAGAAAGTGAGTAAACGGAAAAGAGTTCCACAGGCAGGAAGTGCGGGAAAAGAAACTGTTGTAGTAGAAGTGGGGTTTGAATTTAACTATTCCAAGAGTATAAAGTTGGGATCTAGCTCCCCATCTAATAACAGGTAAATTCTTGTAGTCGCGGTATCAGGAGAAAAAAAAAAAAAGACTCGTCAGATCAGTTGCTATCTCAAAGAAACTCCTTTCCTTGAATGCCTTTTGGGACTAAAACTCATCCCAGACGAAAATAGACCTGGAAACAAACGTTCGACGAAAATCGACCTGGAAAAAAACGTTCGACGAAAATAGACCTGGAGACAAACGTTCGACGAAAATAGACCTGGAGACAAACGTTCGACGAAAATAGACCTGGAAACAAATTTATGAATGTGAAGAACCCTTTACTAAAGCGGGCTTTCACCCACTGAATATGTTGCTGTGCTTCTGATGGGATCATCTAGTGACTCCTCTGCTAAGACTATACATTCCAGGTGCATAAAGTTTTCTAATTATTTAAATTGGATACGATTGGTGACGATAGTGGAATTGGAAATTTACCTAAACCAGCCAGAGGTAAAACGATTCTCGTACTATAATCATGAGCTGAAATAGTCTTCGGAAACTTATCTAGAAACATCTGTAAAGAACTCTCTTTGAGAGTCAAAAATGGTAATATTTGTGTAAAAAACAGATCGAATAAAACTTTTCGAAGAACATATTCTGTTATCGATGGGAAATCATTGTATAGTATCTGACGATTTATCTATTCGTGGAATAATTATCTTGGTGAATCTTCTTAGGCAACCGATTAGTTTTATTAACAGTGTCAAATGTATTCTTTAAGACGACAAATACGTCGTACAAATTCATGTTCTCTTAAATTTTCTGAATTTGTTGACCGTTTATACAATTTTAATCGAACTATGACCTGACCTGTAGCCATGTTGATCTTCAGGTACGATTTTTTTTTCAAATATTTTACTGTGTTCGCCCTATAAAAAGACGAAGGGCCACTTAAAGAGCTGGTTGCCGAAGTTGGTTGTGTGAGTGGCACATTTTATACGGATATGTGTGAAAGATAACAGACGACGCTTGACATGAACAAATTAAAAAATTATTGGTCGAGAAATCATCCTCCAGAGATTCTGCCGAAAACAACAGAGCTTGAAAAGAAGCTAAGTGAAACTTAAAATTACTTGTCCGCCTTAAAGTACGTGGCGTAGCTGGTCTAGATTGGATGGTTAGAATTGGGGGAATTAAGAAATGTAGCTCATCCGAAGATTTTCATGGAAATAGCAACTGAGTACCAATGTAGAAAAGAATTAATCACCCACAAGACCACATATATATATAACTGGCCATTCGTATTCGAGGGTACCCGTATACTGAGGCGGCTAGACAATCCCGGTTGCAGACGCTTGCTCAGGCGCATTTGTGTTTATTCAGCACCCACAGAGCCCACCTGTGGTTTATACCGCAACTACGCTGAGCAGACCTTAGATTTTCTTGGAAAGAGCGCGTTATCTAGCGTGATAAACAATTTTAACATGACCAGTACGTCCCAAGACCTCGGCCACGATGACTTGTGACTTTGTGCTAGCACAGCTATCGATGGTCCCCAAGGGTTCCGCCTCATCAATTTCACTCACAAGGCTTGCTATGGTTTTCAAACACTTTCCAAAGATGTCGCACGCTGGGGTAGACACCTCCAGTCCGATAACATCAGTTTCCTTCCTGACAAATCGACTATGATGAGATTCGAACCCGGGTCACATGGTCAGAATGCGAACGTTCTAACCACTCGGCCACGTGCCCATAAAAGGTCATATATACGTGTATACTCTATCATGGCTAGGAGATTAGGCAGCTTCAACCCAGATATAGCAGAGCCTCGTTTTCGGCGTGATCTGACTTTTGTAAAAGAGGATTCACGTACATACTAGAGCGATATTGCGAACCGTTCATTTTTTTCTCCGGCATCTTCAGCGATTAATCATACATACGAGTTATACTCTAGGTCTGGGTTGAGCTTTAGTCCCAAAAGGCATTCAAAGAAAGGAGTTTCTTTGAAATGGTAACTGCTCTGACGAGTTTTTTTTTTCCTGATACCCCGACTACAAGAATTTACCTGTGCTATTAGATTGGGAGCTAGATCCCAACCTTGTACTCTTGGAATAGTTAAATTCAATCACCACTTCTACTACAACAGTCTCTTTTCCCGCACTTCCTGCCCGTGGAACTCCTTTTCGTTTACTCACTTTCCTGATAACTACAATCTTCTAAAATATAAATGCATCGTCAATCGCCATCTTCTATCTTCTTGAATCTCGTTGATCTTTTCTTCTTTCCTCAATCCCCCCCCATTCTCAGACTTTTCTCTCACTTTCACTCTCTGTAACTCCCTGTGTACTAGTGGCATTCCCACTTTGCTTGGGAAATGATTAGGACAAACTGAACACTCGCTCATATGTAATGTAAATGATAATTTATCAGCAAATGGGAGAAGAACAGAGACTGTTACAGGAGTTGGTTTTATACAGTGCTGTAATATTGGCAGCAGAAAAATTCTTCAGCCAAAATGTCAAGAACATCACTGAAAACCTGGAAGGCTTCTTTGCACAGCACCTTGATCTGGATTACGTCTGTCCTCTTTCTAATGTCCATTTGATTGATAGATTTTCGGAATCATCTCCCTCGGGCGGGAGATGAAGGTATACTTAGATTGGCTTCTGGGGAATACGATAAAGATCAGTTGCATTGACACTGGTTGAACATTTTTCCTTCATCTGTAAAAGCACTTTTTGTCTTTGATAAGGGAACTGAACATTAGAAATGCTGATATAAATGAACTCTGTTTCTGAATGTATAGTCAAGCCAAGTTAAATGACGACATTATATCACTCGTTTCAAAAGTTAGTTAGGGTGATAGAGAAGTGAACAGTATTTTGATTATCATATGAACAGCGAATGGTGTCATTGAATATGAAGTCAATGCCATTTGGTGCCATATAGGAGGATTGATATTACATAGCAGTTCAGCGTGCTTTGTTTCTAACGAAATTTCAGTTTTTCTTAATACTTTGTTTAGCTTCGGGAAGGCATCTTCGTGATTCCAATGCACTTTATGATTTTTGTCGACTATTGAAACTGTTTCCAGAGAGTCTGGTCTCCTGATTCTGGTATATATTTAGAGACTCTTGATACAAGTAAGTAATGGTATCTCACTTTCAGTCTCTTTCCCAGCGCCGTAACTTAACTTTTCCTGGGATTTTCTACGGTAATTGTTCCGATGGACTTTCCTCACTGATCCCTATAATTTATGAACTTACGCGCAGAACTAGATTGGCAATGAGGTTTTATCATTTTACAATTGAGTTTACTAGATGCAAGTTCTATGCTAACAGATACTTCTCTTACAATTATCGCGTGTGGAACTTTCTTCCAGCTTCTTGATTTCCATTCACGTTTGATCTTTAAAAATTCAAATGCAATGTTCTTTTATTGTTCTCTCTCCTTAATGTATTTTTTTCTCGCAGTCTCTCACACCCAGTAATCGCTTACGGTAAAATGACAATAAAAAAGAAAAATAGTTATATTTACCTACTAGGTTGATCTGACATCTTCAACTCTCAACTCGTATTTTTTTACATGTTCCTCTGATGAACGACCATACATTGTTTTATGTTTTTAAATTTTCTAGAAGACAGGGAGTAACCTACCTCGACGATTTAAGTGAATGAGTAACAAAACAGGGGACAAAAACGGTTAATAAAGAGTTAAAAATTACTGATAGAAACAAAAGACAGGACGTTGTGGAGGGCCGTTATCGTTCACGTCCTGAAGATACATGGTACACAAAAGAAGAAATAAGTTTTGAATGAAGCATTTTGGTTGTTATTATTGTTGCTTTCAGTCAAAGATCCAGCAGTTTATTGACCCAAAATAGTGTCATTAAAAGCAAAAATAAGTTTAAGCAAAGTGAATAATAATAATAATAATAATAATAACAACAACAATATAATAAATTAAGGAATTGTATGCTTATTGACATAGTAGTACCTTCTGAGAGAAACACCTCCATAAAAATTATCGAGAAATTGACCAAATACAAGAACCTGGAGATCGAGATTAACAAGATGTGAGGAATAAAGACTGAAACTTTACTAATAGTAATTGGAGGTCTGGGCATCGTGAGAAAAGGAATGGACAATTTTACTAAAAGTGTCTCAGGTAACATCAACATACAAATTGCCAAGAAGATCGCCATACTAGGAACATCCTATATACTGAGAAAAGTGCTATCGATTAAAGGACAATTCCCCTATAGGGTCTAAAGACCATATTTTGGACCCGGCTCTACAGGATACAAAGCAGGAACCATAACATACACAAGTGATAATAACAGGAGCAGATAAGTTTGCCTATCTTCCTGTTCACACTCCTCCTCGGACTTCTGAATAGGAGTAGACGTTTATCCCTTGTTTCCTGTTTAGGATACGGTTTCCGGTTCCTTGTCAAATTTCATTATTCTCTTTCACTCCCTTGCTTCCGAGTGGAAGCAAGGGAGTGAAATTATCGATTTTCTTGAGAGCTAATTGATTAAAAAAGCATTTTTTTAAGCATTTCACCCTAAGCAAGGCGGAAGTACCACTAGTACGTAATGGATTACAAAGAATGAGTTCAAGGATAAAGAGGGGTATTTGAGGAAAGGATATAGAGAAAGACGGGGATCAGGATCAAGGCATCAGAAGATGTCGATTGACATTAAATTTGAATATTTGAAGATTATAGCAAGTAAGTGGAAGGGAGTTTCACTGACAGGAAGTGCGAGATATGAAACCGTTGGAGTAGAATAATATCCTTGAATATCTTTATAAACTATCAAAAGAAAAGGATCTTAAGGTGAAAATCTAAAAATGAGGGACATGAATACACCAATAATTCCATTTTTGATTTTAGTCCTCCGATTGGAAAAAGTTCTGTTATATTAATTGAAGGGATTCCTGGAAGCCTATACCGTAAAGAAATACAAAAAAATTGATCTCATAAGCACAGTTCACACTATACGAATGTTTGTTTCTATGCAATATATGTGTGCTCTTACGCTGTTTTCATTCTTAATTTTTTTTACAAAAATGTCCAGTGGAAATTATCTTGATGACCTCACGTTGGGACCGGAAAGAAAATGGGTATACAGTAGAAATCAAAGGAAATCATAATAACTAGTTACCCGGACTGTTGACGAATAAAGACAACATTTTTATATTGATATTCAGAATTTTTAAATTAATTGATGAATATTTATTTATAGATTCATTTAATATTTTATTATATTATTATACTGTATATTTCTTAATTTAATTTATTAAAATAAATATTTTATTTATTTGTTATGACCATTATTTATTTACTAGCAGTAGAGCCCCCCACCCCGGAGTTGCCTGGGATGTAACAGTAAGAGATAGATCAAGTATCGACCATCATAAAGACTGAAAAATAAAATTGACAAAGATTATTGTTTAAGGTTGATGGACACGCATGTCTTCATTAGTTTTTCTTTTTTTTTTTTTTTACGAAATGGTCAAACCCAAACTCAAACGAAAACATTGTTTTCAATCGTTATGAGTCTATCGATTGAATAGAATTTTATTATAAACAATTGTCTTGTGAATGGAATTTTTAAAGCATTCTGAATGTAAAAAAAAAAGAAAAAAAAGTGTGCAAGATAATAAGAAACACTACATGCCAAAAAAAAGGAAGTTTTGTTGAAATCGGTTGAAAGACGTAGGAAATCCGATCCCATATATAAACGAACACACACACACACACACACACACACACACACACACACACACAACCTGGGTTTTATAATAAGTAAAACTCGATATGAGTTGTCCCCCTTTCATTCTCGCGTTTTTCAAATTGATTTCCTGCAAAAACAATTGTGTTTTTCCAATTGTTGGTGCTGTCAGAACCACCGCAAGGTAATTTTAGGTAGTCCTGTGAAGTTTTGTTGAAATCGGTTGAAAAATGTAGGAAATCCGATCCAATATATAAACGAACAGACACACATAACCTGGGTTTTATAATAAGTATGATTATACTGTATATTTCTTAATTTAATTTATTAAAATAAATATTTTATTTATTTGTTATGGCCATTATTTATTTATTCTTCAGGCTAACTGGTATTCATCATTTGTCTTTAAAAGAAGACAATGTATATTTAAACAAGCTTATTGTATTACAAATATTTACCACATTTTATTTGATAAATTATTTGCATATTTGGCCTGAATCTTTATTTATGTTTTAACTTTTATTTCTCCTTTATGAAAGACGATGTCTTTTTTAATGTATTTGAAATTGTAGGAGAAACATTTCGAATCATGTTTCTTTTCTAATGAAGATAGGTGTGCTTTCCTGTGCCATGTTTTCACCATCTACAAAAAACATGCCTTGTAACAGATGAATTAGAAATAATCAGACATGTACTCAACCAACACTGGTAGTTACAGTGAACAGAGATCCTTTTCATCGCTCAAAGAAAGCAATGGGCTTTTAAAGAAAAATAAGATAAATGGTAATTATATATATATATATATATATATTCATTACACTCTTCTTATTAGAATATTATATTGTATACATTTATTTATTAAATTACATATTTATTTATTATTATCATTATTTATTTTTCAGTCTAATCGGTATTCATTTGGTGAGCGTATCTACAAGTATCTATGGCAGTGAATACTAGACAATCTTCTAACAGATGAAGAGGATGCTTGAGACAAAAGAAGGCTGGTCCAACAGAAGGATGCTGAGATTAATATAGACGTAAGGCGTAAGCAACGACGGAAAATTTGAGAGAAAATGAAAAAAAAAATGACGTTTATATTCAACATCAGAAAAAAAATAACTGAAATTTCCAGAGCACATATTGAGGAAATAGGGCTCGTAAAATTTGATGCTCACAGGATATTATTGAAGGCAAGGGGACAGGAAAACAGCGAACAGCTTACCTAAACCAGCTTGTGTAAGTGGTTGGTAAAACATGGACGAGGACGGATAGGAAAAAAGGCAAACGCTGGTAAGAGCTACGATGAAGTGAAATCGTGTGGAACAAAGATCGCCTTATTATTATTATTATTATTATTAGAAGAAGAAGAAGAAGAAGAAGAAGAAGAAGAAGAAGAAGAAGAAGAAAAGGAAAGAGAAGAGGAAGAAGAAGAAGAAGAAGAGGAAGAAGGAGGAGGGGAGGAAGAAGAAACAGAAATAGAAGAAGAAGAAGAAGGAGGCGGAGGAGGAGGAGGAGAAGGATGAAGAAGAAGAAGAAAAAGAAGAAGATATTATTTACATTATTTGGATGACTAACCTTTATTTGTCTTGGAAGAGGTTATAGCGTTTTATTTGCAATACCATATTTATTCTGCAAAGTCGATATTTCTCTTATTTAATATTCAGATAACTGTTAATCCTAAATACTTCAAATAACTCGTTGTATGGATCAGTTATATCAAATTTAACAAAGGAAATAAGAAAATTGAACATAGAATATGCAGCGTGAGAGGTCGTTTCACCTATCACCGCAAATTGGTACAAATGCCAAACATTAACCTAAAAACTCGTGACATTTTCTTGCTAGATCGAAACTTTCATATGGATGCCATGCATGGCACCAAATACATCTCAACTGTCAGCTGCATACAACCGTTTTCTAAGCTCAGTTGTTAAAATAAATTTGAGACAGTGAAGCTAGTGGGTTTTGGAAAAGACCAGACTTGTTCGAAGCTTGTCGGATGGCGCTAAATAATCACATAAGTAATCACAAAGAACTGTACCCGATTGACAGAAACCACACTACTTGAAGACGTTCAATAGCAGCAATACCTGGATATCACATGTAACTCGAAGAGAAAATAATGACATAACGAAGATGTTAACCTTCCACACTGATATCAATAAAAGGTTAGGGAGGAAACATCCATCACTACTGGAAAGAACAATAACAGCTACTGGACTTGAGAAACTTTTTTTCCAGAAAAATCTTTAAGAGAAAGATTTTTTAAAATTTCAACCGACAGTTGTACAAGATACTCGATCAATGTATGCCGAATGTTTCCTTATAAGGAAACAGATAATATTACTATTACCATTGACAGCAGTAACAGCACCATAACAGCAGCGATAATAATGTTACAAGATTTCCATTTCCATTAAAGAGACGTTAAAAACATAAAAACGTTATCATCTTCCCTATATATTTTCCTTTCTCTCTATCTTTTTGCCCGTGAAACCAAACAGCGTTTCCGATATGTCTCGTTCGTTTTCCCCTCGTTCAAAACAGAATAGTCCATTACTTATGAGGTTTTCGCAGAACATAACGTACGCACTAACAAACGAACATGCGGAATTATAAGATATTTTTCATTAGGCTATGAGAGAAAATTCATCCGCTTGAATTTACCTACTTACGGTGTTATCTATGTGTATATAATAATAGCTGGCTACTCGTATTCGAGGATACCCGCCAACTAGGGCAGCTAGCCAATCCCTACTGCAGACGATGGCTCAGGCACATTTGTGTTTGTTCAACACCCATAGGGCCCACCTGTGGTTTATACTGCAATTATACTGAGCAGACCTTAGTTACAGTTTCTGGGAGAGAGCATGTTATCTAGCGTGATCAACAATCTGAACAAGGCCAGCACACTCAAACCCTCGGTCACGATGACTTGTGATTTCGGGCTAGCACAGCTATCGACGACCGTCAAGTGTTCAATCTATCCAATTTTAATCAAAAGGCTTGGGTCAACTCGTCGTAAGGTTTTCAGGCAATTTTTAAAGGTTCCGCACTCTGGGATCGTCTCCCTCCAGTCAGACATCAGGAAGTCTCCTTCCTGAGAAATCAACCGTGGTGAGATTCGAACCCGGTTCTCATGGTCAGAAAGCGAACGTTCTAACGTAGGTTATACAATTATGTATACAGTATAGGCCAACAGTTTGAGGTCACCTTCTAGATTTTGAAGAATTGCATAAAGACTGAATGTTTTATGTATTTTGAAAAGTAATTTACTAGTTCATTTCGGTCCAGAGGGGCTTTCCCTTACTGATGAGTTTTATTACTTAATTTATAATAATAATAATAATAATAATAATAATAATAATAATAATAATAAAACAAAATGATTGACGTAAAAACTCTTCCAATATTTTTATTAACAGTTTAACACTAGGATGGCCGAGGTGTCGTTTTCGACACCTTCAAATTTTCAACAAATTACTATGGAATAACTAGTTTTGGTTTGGTGCTGAGGCTTATGGACACTTATTGAATTTTAGCAAAGATACTTAACAGACTTAATTCTTAAAAAAATATTCAGTGGAGTAGCTGATATTTGAGGTTTTACCTTGAATGGCTGAGGTGTCGTTTTTGACACCTAGGCTATTTATAGGGTAAATGCATTGAAAAATTTCTCACAAGCAATAATACTTATATTTATGTCCCCTATCTATCTATTTATCTATCTATCTATACACACACACACACATAATTTACATACACACACACACACACACACACACACACACACACACACACATATATATATATATATATATATATATAATCACTTTCTGTCAGTATGAGGTATACTAATATTTGTGAATATCTTTTCAGACTTGTTATTCCTGACTTGAATATTGAATATATTAAAGATGGCTGCTTCACGGTGTAATGTAAATAAAGATGTCAAAGAAGCTGGCCATCCTAGTGTTAATGAGCGCGATTTAAGAAAAGGAAAACACAGTTTTTGAAGATGTTAAACAATATTTCGACAGTATGTATGTCTTTTTCGAGCTATACTTAAAAAAAAAATCAAATATAAAAATATATAAATTTATAAAAAATTATAAGTCTTTGTATAAACGTTGTAATGAAAAAAAAAATGGCTGTACTGGTAATGAACGCATCAAAACGAATAAAACGCCGAAATAGTGAAGCCATTTTAGAAAATATAACGTATTAATTATTAAGTATTAATTTATACAATGGATAGGCTTGTAGAAAACTGATATAAATCAACATCAGGACTGATTTATTGCAGCGTAGCAGCCTAGAAAGGGAAATGAATTTCCATATTTGGATGCTTTACTACACTTTACATAACGGATATCCATCTGTCCGTTCGTTAATTGTCTTGTAACTAGTTGGCAAGGACGTTATCCTTCGTTATCATAAATCGCATTTTATGTGTATCGCTTTCAGAAAAGGGTGTCTTTCGCTTCTAACTTCATATAACAGAGTCCTACCTATCATTACAAAAGTTATTATTTACAAAATTTCTTAGAAATGAAAAGTTCACAACCGCTTCGAGTTATACGCATCTGTTTAGATTTAAGTTAAAAGTACATTTCAAATATCAATTTCGAAGGATAATAGCCCTATGAATGTCAAAAAATAAACGCTGCACATTCGTCTCCATGTAAATTATGCAATATTCAAAAGCGCGATGGTTCTTTTAATTTTTTTCCCCAGTTGTTGTAGTGACTTATCAACAAGGCCTACAGTTCGCTGACAGCATTCTCTGAAGAGGAGTAAGATACGCCCCAAAAGTGGTCACCTGAATGTACGCTTGTAGATTCAGGTACTACTTGCGTATATGCTCAGGCATGAATCCAACAATTGTTTGCACATAGACCACTGGTTGCGTATAAACTCAGACATAGACCTGACAACTGTATAGACTCAGGTATAAATTCTATCATTGATTGCATATAGACTCATGTATAAACTAAACCACTGAGGGCGTATAAACTCACACATAGACCTGACAACTGTTTAGACTCAGGTATAAATTCTATCATTGATTGCAAATAGACTCATGTATAAACTAAACCACTGAGGGCGTATAAACTCACACATAGACCTGACAACTGTATAGACTCAGGTATAGGTTCTAGTATTTTTTTTCATATAGAATCATGTATAAACTAAACCTTCGTTGTTTGCATATAGACTCATGTTGAATGAGTATTTGTGTATAGACTCACACAAAAACACCGTTTACCTAGCGACAAAAGTATAAACTTGACCAATGTTTTCGTGTAGATACAGACATATATCTCAATATTAAACACTAACCTAACTATTTTGTTAACCTCGTGATATTACTCTGATCTTTGTTGACTATAAATGGCTTGAAAATATGAATGGTTAAAGTGCAGGCCAAGAAACCCTTCTGAAAATGTGATCGTTGGTCACTGAATCAGTGCCGTGATATGTTAAAACTTAATTAATAGTAACATGTCTGTCCCGGATAATATACTTCATGGCACCAGTTATTTTTTCCTGAGTGGACGGTCTGCTTATTTTAGGATGTTTTGGCTCAGAGCCTATGCCATATTGTGAGTTACTTTGCGCATGATCACCAGACAAACTGTACCCAACTCATTGTTTTTTTTTTCTCCATTAAATTCATTGGTTGTTAAATTTTATCGAAAGTCTTCTTAATTTCTAGCTTCTATGTTACACTTGTGGATCACCGGCAGAATTTTCCCCATCTTCTATAGGAAATGTTTTTATCTATGTAGATATGTTTGATAAAATTAACTGTAGACATTACTCAATTTATTGCAAGTCATCGTAGAAGACTTTCAGCCATTTCTTATTTTCAAAAGTTAATGCTTCCCTCAGTAGGCATATAAAATGTTTTATAGATTTCTGAACACGAATTTCTGATTCTAAATGCAGATCTATAAGTCAGTAGTTTGACATGTATTTTGATATGTAATTTTCACTGTAAAATGTTCAGTCTTTCTTATTGGTAATTTTTTTTCTCATCATAAGGCTACGAATTTATTGATGTATCTACACATGTTTTATCTGATTTTTATTTAAGTAAGAAACGATATCATTCCTTATTACAATGAAATGGTATCAGCGCTTCTATGTGACGTGGCCCGATCACGAGTCCACAATGTCTGGTCCCTTGGAGCTCTTAATAAAGTTTATTTTTTTGTTATCTCTCCTAATCCTTGTTCCGTGCCCATGTATTCAAGCTCGCTAGGTAGACTATGAGTTGTTTTCCTCTATCTCTCTAGCATTCAATCACTCCTGTGAGTGCCAAATTTTCCAAGTCCTCTTTCCTCATTATGCACCCTAGAAATTTAACCTTTTTTCTTTTTGAGGTTAAATATAAGTGTCCGTTTTGATTTCATTTTCTCTAAAACTTCCTCGTTGATCACATGTCCGATCCATGGTATTCTTAGCATCTTTTTTTAGGACAACATTACTTTTGTTCCAGGTCACTTCCAATAGAACTCGTACATACGATCCATCGATAAAGTTGCTGGAATAATGGTCGGTGCTCTCTACGTACCATACTTTTCCTGTTATCCTCAACTCTTATAAGAACGAGCCGAAAATGGAGTACTGCAGCCATATATGGACGGGAGTTGCCCTGCCTTCACTTTCTACTCTCGATAGAGTGCAAAAGTGTCTCCGCTTCCTTGTGGGTGATGAATTACATTCCCCCTACAATCCCTTCCTCACAGGCAAAACGTCGAAAGTGTATCGCTGCTCTATCGCTATTTCCATGGAAAATGTTCAGCCTAACAACCTTGCTTAGTTCTACCAATTCTAATTTACTTCTGTGAGGACATTACCCAGCTTGTGGAATCTTGTTGTTGACGTTTATTTGCATTGAATACATTAGATTTAAGAACCCTTCCTAATTCAACAGTGTATCCCTAGATATTAAGTTAACTTGTAATGATAATTTTGTAGTATAGAAAATATCGCTAACCACATTTCCGTTGCTTCATGTCTCTTTTTCATTTATGTGAAAATTGTCCAGCACTCACTGGTATATAGGAAGACTCGTATTAAGCAACAGTCCACTACTCTACGATATAGTAATATAAATGATTTTCTATATGCCAATTATTTAAAATCAAATCACCTTCCCCCGATAAAGCAGTAATAATTCTAATACACAAGGGATTACTGGGTATGGATGAATTTGAAAACAGAAGTAGTACTAAGGAGTAAGAAGAAAAGAATTGTAATAGTTGATAGCGATTGACATAGCAATTAAATTTTTGAAGATTAAAGTTGGTGGGAAAGCACGGAGTGGAAGGAGAGCTCCACAAGCTAGAAGTGCGAGAAAAGAAACTGTTAGCAAAGAACTTCCGGTTAAATTTTCCCAACTTAATTGTATATCGATGAGATCTCGTCGTCAGTCTAGTACTGCGCTTAAATTCATAAAGTCTGCGTACAATAATGAAGAGCTCATCTGTACAATTACCGTGAAAGTATTTACAGAAAGGGTATAGAGAGGTAACTTTACGGCGGTGGGTAAGTGACTAAATCCGAGCCGCCAGATCAGGACCAATAATATTGCTGATTCTTCTTTGGATCTTATCAAGTAGCTCAAGATAAATAGCAGGGGCACCAGACCATATGTGATAGCAATATTCTAAGCATAGACGAATGGTAGACATATAAATATGTAAGATAGATTCTGCAGTGAAAAGCAGTCTCGCATGACACAGTGAACTAAGCTTCCTAGCAGCTGAGCTAGCAATAGATTCAATATAGTCTTTCCACTTCATGTCAGCTGAGAATGTTAGCCCAAGAAGGCACAGTAGTTCAATATCCTAGAGGTCAGCACCTTACTGATTCTCCTTTAGATTTTATCAAAGACTAGCAGTAGAGTTCGACGTTGCCCGGGGATGTAACAGTAAGAGATAGATCAAGTATCGACCATCATAAAGACTGAAAAATAAAATTGACAAAGATTATTGTTTAATGTTGACGGACACGCATGTCTTAATTAGTTTTTTTTTTTTTTTTTTTTTTACGAATTGGTCAAACCCAAACTCAAACAAAAACATTGTTTTCAATCGTTATGAGTCTACCGATTGAACAGAATTTTATTATAAACAATTGTCTTGTAAACGGAAAAAAAAAAAAAAGCATTCTGAATGTAAAAATAATGAAAAAAATGTGCAAGACAATAAGAAACACTACCTGTCAAAAAAAATTGAAGTTTTGTTGAAATCGGTTGAAAGATGTAGGAAATCCGATCCCATATATAAACGAACACACACACAAACAACCTGGGTTTTATAATAAATATAACTCGATATGAGTTGTTCCCTTTATTCTCGCGACAGCGATGCCTTTTAATCGTGTTTTCAAATTGATTTCGTGCAAGAAAAATTGTGTTTTTCCAATTTTTGGCGCTGTCAAAACCACCGCAATGTAATTTTACGTAGTCCCGTGAAGGTTTGTTGAAATCGGTCGAAAAATGTAGGAAATCCGATCCAATATATAAACGAACAGACACACAAACACAACCTGGGTTTTATAATAAGTATGATGTCTAGATAGATAACATGAACACCAGATCATATGTGACAGCAATATTCCAAGTATGGACGAATGGTCGGCTTATAGATATGTAAGATAGATTCTGCAGAGAAAAATTGTCTAGTACGACACGGTGAACCTACTTTCGTAGCAGTTGAACTAGCAATGGATTCAATATAATCTTTCAACTCCATTTCAGCCAATATCGTTAGCTCATGTAGGTGCCGCGTGTTAATATCCTGGAGTTCAACATCTTGGTGATTCTCCTTCAGATTTTATCAGAGATCTCTAGATAGATAACATCAGCTGATCATATGTGGTAGCAATATTCTAAGCATGGACAAATGGTAGACTTATATAAATATGTAAGATAGATTCTGGAGAGAAAAATTGTCTAGCACGATACGGTAAACCTACTATCGTAGCAGTCGAGCTAGCAATGAATTCAATATAATCTTTCAACTTCAAAAATACTATTGCTGATTCTTCTTTGGATTTTAACAAAGACCTCTAAATATATAGCAGGAGCATCGGAACGTATGTGGCAGCGACTGTTTGGTATAAAAGAATGAAATACAGGTAGACTAGTAATTAAATTAAAGAAGAGCATTACGAACAGAAAAACCCGATCATAAGCAAAGCGCCTTTTATTCGAACTGTGGAACATATAAAGAAATGATCTACAGACCTTGCAATCTTTCTAAGATCCAATCACTTCTGGCCCTCCAAAGACTAATCTTCTTTGGTCCTTGTATTAATACGGAGCTGCCCAATGACACTACTAATCCGATTAGATAACAGAAACAACTTATACATTCTAAACTTATAAACTTTGGAAATATTGTCTAGAGATTAACGTGGGAAATATAGACAGTTAAACAAAACATGATTTGTTTTAAATTGAAAACAATCTTTCGGGATATCATCATCACCACGATCATCATCTCAAGATCGGGCGAGGGTCGTAGGGTCACTGTGCAGCTGTCCAGCTTCCTGCACATATCTGAGTGCGAAAGCTGAAGATGTATTCATTCATGCGCTGTGCAACGCGGGCGAGTAGATCTGGCGGAGCCGATCCCTCCCCTGGTCAAACCACAGCCGATCTCTTCCACCTTGAAAGCTCGCAATGGTCACGGTCAGGTGACCGTTTATTTCATCGTGAGGAACCCTAAGCTCTGGCTGTTGACTTAAGCCGGCAGACCTAATTTTGCACGATGGCCACTGACCCTACAAGAACGCCCCCCCCAACGCACTTTGACATTTTGACATCTCTTGTTTTTAAACATTATGGATGCCTAGAATTCTCTTCACACCAGAAATCTATCTATCTATCTATCTATCTATCTATCTATCTATCTATCTATCTATCTATCTATCTATCTATCTATTACCGAAACGTCCTTTTTAGTGAATACCCATATTTGTGCAGATGCTATGTTTATTTATTAAACTGTACAGTTATTTATTTTCATTTACCGGTCTGTATATTCGAGAAATCTAAGAAAATTATGCGCTCTACTGTTTAATAAATAAACAGGGAATCTGCTAAAATATGGATATCTACAAAAAATAGCCTAAGTAATAAAATATACCGGATTAATAAATGAAAAACCTATTCTTAAAATTGTTATCTATCTATCTATCGTCATTATATATATATATTCTTCGTAAAAGCTGGTTGCACTGTTTTTTTTGTTTTTTTTTTACTAGCGAGCAACATTATATCATTAGATAGAAACTATTTTAATTTGTATCATTCATTATAGGAATGTAAAACAATTCAACTGATGGATTTTAACATTTTAACTTTATTTAAATAATGGCACATAATAATCAAGGGGTTGCTGTCTGGGGAGATGTTGGCCACATGTAAGGATTGATGTAGTCGCAGAAATTGTCTAACAGCCATAATTGTGCTCTCCTGTTTGTGTGGCATGGTGCAGAGTCATGGTGTCAGGCATAGGGTCTTCCAGCAGCTACGCTAGCGACCCAGTCCAGCACAACCTCGTCAAGACACTTGATGTATGATTCTGTGCTGAGTCTGAGGATGAATGGAGACATAACGCCATCACTAGTGATCACTCCAAACACCTTCGTAATCACCATTAGTCTCAGTCAACTCTTTTCAAATCCTCTGCGCTGTCCTCAGATTGACACCTAAACACTCTGAAATGGGCATTGCAACCCAGAGTGCAACCCCCTTGATTATTATATGTGGTATACAGTTGAGTGAGAGACCAACAAAACTCCTTGTAACACCAAAAGTGAATTGAAGGCAAATATTATGGCAGCATTCACAAACTTAAACAAGGAGACAGTCCAGAAGCGTTACCAAGAGATTCCGAAGTCATCTGGAGGCTGTGGTTGAAGCCAATGGCGATTTTATTGAATTAATTTACTCTTTAGTATTTCAAGTTATTTTTATGTAATTTTGGTAAATATATCTATTAAAATGAGATGTTAGTATTATTTTAAATTTTTCGTAATTTAGGTGACAATTTATCCATCGCAGTCTGTATATACACACATGTACTATGTACCACGTAGTTTATTGTTGACATTTCACCTCAACAAACATTCCGTCAATATATGCTATTCCGAAAATGGATGAATGACCATTAGTGACAACTTTTTTCAAAAGTATTTTATTAGTATTGGAAAAATTCAGTCGCCCATGACCAAAAATATACACACAAGCACTTGCACATTTATCTGTTACTATTAATAATAATTAAACTTTCTAAAACGATTTTCTGCACATTCAACATTAAATGGCATTGGAATTCATTTGTTGATATGAATGAATAAAGGGTTAAATAAGGTCCTTATGGGAAAGTTTAATCATGAAAAAAAGAAAAGAAGACAATTTCCACATGAAAAGAATATCAGTCAAATAAAGCTTGGTGAATCTGCAGAATAACTTTATTTCTAGAAAATAAAAGGCTTACACTTCGCAGAAACATTTTCTTTGAAATCACGTTATGGCCTGAACGAATATTTCCTGTGAAATAATGATCCGAGCGCTGACAAGAAGGATTAACATTACTTTATTTAGAACAGATTCCATCAAGCGTAACTGACATTTTCTGCATTCAGCGAACATTTCGCGGAAAGAAGTATTGCTTGGTATTTTCCATTGGTTAAAATCACACGCCTTCGTGTTTTGAAAAGTTCAAAGTGGCATCATTTACGCAATGACCTGATAATTAATTGAGGTTTGGATAAATGAACGGTCAATGAGCATCGTATTGAGGCCGTTACCTGTTAGATAAAAAAAATAATTGAAAAATATTATTACAGGTATAAAATTTAATAAATGCAATAGCAACAGGCATAAAACTAGAGGAAAACTTTAACAACTCTTTATAAGGAAACATTCGACGTTCATTCACCGAGCAATTTATACTATTGTCGGTTAAAATTTATAAGATCTTTCCCTTAAAAACTTTTTAGGGAAATAGGTTTCTCGAGTCTTGTAGCTGTTATGGCTCGTTCTAGTATTGATGGAGGTTTCCTTCCTAATCTTTTATTTGAAGTATTGTGGAATGTCCGCATTTAGATGATGTCATTATTTTTTTTCGAGGTTCAGGTGATGTCCATTTTAGCTTTTGCTGTTCTGATAAGTTCTCAAGTGGATTTTGTTTAACTGCTACAGTTCTTTATGAGTATGTAGCGCCAGTCGACAAGGTTCGAACAATTAAAATCCACAGGCTTTACTCAACCAAAGTCATTTTTAACCATTGATCGTAGAAAGCGGTTGCAAGGAATAGATAGTTTAGATATTTCTGAACGGGTTTGACATCATGTTGGCAATAAGAAAAGAAGAAATATGAAAAGAGAAAAAAATAGAAAGAATTCTCTAGAATGAGCTAATTGATTATGAGGAAAGAAGATACACCCTCGGAGGATATATATATATATATATATATATATATATATATATATATATGTGTGTGTGTGTGTGTGTGTGTGTGTGTGTGTGTGTGTGTGTGTGTGTGAAAAAATATATAATAGGAAAGAACTCGTTAGGTAAATAATCAAAAGTTCTTTAGTTTTTTCGGCTCTTGTTTTGAAACATGAGAACTCTTATGTAGCGTGTTGGAATCATATTTTTAAATAAATAATTATATATATATATATATATATATATATATATATATATATGTGTGTGTGTGTGTGTGTGTGTGTGTGTGTGTATTTCTTTTCTTTGTTGGCATGCTCAATTTTTTAAATTCCTTAATCGAGTCCTGACGAGAGAGGAGAGAGGAGCGATAACCAGTTAACTTATTCTACAAGTTTTGTTTTCATTTTTCCTTGCTTATTGCCAACTATTGTAGTCGAAGTTTCCCCTTTGTCCCTTTTAATTCCGTTTTTATTGCATTAAAAACATGTTATATTTCTAGAATAATATTGTCATCATCAGTAACATTGCAAATATTTTGCTCTATATCGCCATTTTTACTCCTGTTGTACCTGATCCTTGGTGATTAACATTTTTAAAATGGTCTCCACTCTGTACAAGACTCGAGAACCACTCGAAATAGAATGTTACAGAGCAAAAAAAAATAATTAATGCTAATATGTAGGGAAAATAACGGTTAACCCATGACTTGAACAGGTTAAGATTATACTGCTCAGAGAAGCATCCTCTTTGGAGTTAGTTCCACAAGAAAACGGTTCGTGGGATGAATCTGCTCAAGTGGAACTTTTATCTCAGCAATAGAATCCGAAGGTCATGAAAGTGATAGTGGTTCGCAACAACATACGTGGTATGCTGGGTCTTAGATTAGAATTGGTAGAACTAAGCAAGGTTGTTAGTCTGAACATTTTCCATGGAAATAGCGATAGAGTAGCGATACGCTTGCGACGTTTTGCCTGTGAGGAAGTGATTGTAGGGGGAATGTAATTCATCACCCACAAGGAAGCGGAGACACTTTTGCACTCTATCGAGAGTAGAAAGTGAAGGCAGGGTAACTCCCGTCCATATATGGCTGCAGTACTCCATTTTCGGCTCGTTCTTATAAAAGTTGAGGATAACAGGAAAAGTCTGGTACGTAGAGAGCACCGACCATTATTCCAGCAACTTTATCGATGGATCGTATGTACGAGTTCCATTGGAAGTATGCGTAGAGTTTAAGTCCCATAATTATTATTATTATTATTATTATTATTATTATTATTATTATTGTGTGAGAAGACAGCACGCCAAGAAATTGACGCTGGGGTAGAAATATACAAAGCCCAATATACCCATCATGACACACAGCCATAAGTGCATACCGAGCACATGTATAACAGGCAAATGTCCGTGATATGATGTCAGGGTTTGATAGAAAAAGCCTATATCTTTGCAAGTGGGGGGTCAGGGCAGGAAACACAATTTGCACTTAGGTGTGTTCCCCGTGATGTGACGTCCAAATCGACTTCATTGCTACATCTTTCAAATTACACGTAAAAAGCCCAACCCAACTCCACCAAATCGTCTGCTGTTGTACCGAAAAATGCAATGAATCAGTCTTCAGTGAACATGACCAAACGGTTACGGTCAGTCAACTGAGAACAACATCTGTGGTGCTAAACGAGATATTTACTGTAGACCAACTCAATTTACCAAAACAAAACATGTGCATGTTAACAGTTTCAATTAAGATCAGAAGCCACTGAAGCGATGCGTAACGTATTATCAGTGCAATTATTATTATTATTATTATCATTATTATTATTATTATTTCTTCCGGGTCCGAAGCACAGATCTACGGTTAGGAATAACATCATGACATTTTTCACAGAGCAGTTAAATAATTGACAACCTAAAATCGAACACATTTGACATAGACAAAACCCTTCGTAAGATGTGAGCTGTAATTGAGAGTATAAGGTTTTTGTATTTCTTTTAGGCATAGGCTATTAAAGATCGCTTAAATGAGTCTATCGCAACATTTTCCAATGTAACCGAGTGCTCCAATTACAACTGAAATTATTGATGTCCGCATGTGGCATTTTTTTTAGATTTCCTATGTATTATTATTATTATTATTATTATTATTATTATTATTATTTCCTTTGAATTTTTTTACACACATTTCTTAAGTTTAGAAATGGCATCATGACATTTTCCAATGAGTATTTTTGAGGAAAAGTAACAACCTAAGATCACATATATTTTACATAGGTAAGACTCTTCTTTAGGTGAGGGTTACGCTTGTGAGTACAAAATTTTGTGTTTCTTTAAGTCTTGTGCTACTAGGAAACCCTTCATTTTGGAACCTTTTCCAGTCAATTCGAGGGCCCCAACTGCAAGTGAAATTGTTGATGTCCTCATGAACCATACTTTTTAGATTCAAGGTTCATTTTGATAGTTTTTTTGAAGATTTTCCAAATATACATTACATTCTGTAGGGACAGCCATGACAATAAGAAGACACATTCTGTTTTTGCGGTCTCTGATTACGATGTCTGGGCGATTAGTTTTGTCTGTGAGTATTGTAAAGTCCTCTCTAACCGGGTTTGGGTGGTGTTCATACCAATTTGTTTCAGTTTTCCGTAAAAGTTGCAGATTTTCCAATGCAGATATTGACCCACTCTGTCATGCCGGGTTTTATTATTATTATTATTATTATTATTATTATTATTATTATTAATAATAATAATAATAACAATGAAGGTTTTATCCTTGCTGCACAGGACCAATGCTTGCTAACTAGGAATTATCAAGCACATATACTAAAATATTGTGTCAGCCCAAAATGCAGATTCTGTGATAAATATCAAGAAACGATTGATCATATTGTATCAGGTTGCACGATATTGGCACCCAATGAATACAAAACTCGGCATGACAGAGTGGGCCAATATCTGCACTGGAAAATCTGCAACTTCTACGGGAAGGAAACTGAAAGAAAAAGGTATGAACACCACCCAGACCCGGTTACGGAGATAGGACCTGTTACAATTCTATGGGACTACACAATACACTCTGACAGAACAATCAAAGCCAACCGCCCAGATATTGTCATTAAAGACCACAAACAAAAAAAGTGCCTCCTTATTGATATGGCAGTCCTTGCTGACTGCAATATATCTTTGAAGATATTCAAAAAGCTGTCAAAATACAAGAACCTTGAAATTGAAATCTCGAAAATGTGGCATATGGGAACATCAACAATCCCTGTTGTAGTTGGAGCCCTAGTACTGGTTGGAAAAGATTGCAGTAGACTAATTGAAAGGATTCCTGGAAGTCCATGTCTCAAAGAGATACAAAAAATTGTTCTAACAAGTACAGCCCACACTTTACGAAGGGCTCTATCTATGTAATTTTTTTTTTGTTAGTGGAAAGTGTCATGATGCCATTTCTAACCTTAGGTCCCTGGGCGGGAACCGGAAAGAAATGTGTAAACGCCAGAAATCAAAGATAATAAAATAATAATAATAATAATAATAATAATATTTCCTTTGATTTCTGGTGTATACTCATTTCTTTCCGGTTCCCGACCAGAGACCTAAGGTCAGAAATGACATCATGCTATTTTCCACTGAGCAGTTTTAAAAAACAGCACACGTATTTTACATAGATAAAGCTCTTCGTAAAGTCTGGGCTGTACCTTTGAGAATTTTTTGTATTTCTTTAAGGCACGGGCTACCAGGAATCCCTACAATGGATCTAGTGGAATCATTTCGAAATAATCCGTGTGCACCAACTACAACTGGAATTATTGAGGTCTTCATGTGCCACATTATTATTATTATTATTATTATTATTATTATTATTATTATTATTATTCATTATATCCAATTAATTCAAATCTCATATTACTGAATTAACCTTTTATCTGGTACACCGGTTATAAATCTAAAGATTCTTAACAAAATCCAAAGATGTAATGTTATAGATCCTGGCCTGGCATCTCGGCTTCAGTTGCTTTCCCACCGCTGTGACGTATCTTCTCTCGATCTTTTCTATAAATATATTGATGGCAGTTGTTCTAATGAACTCTCCCCCATGAATTTAACCGTACTACTTGATTGGCTGCTAGGTCTCATCTTTTTTTTTTTTTATATAGCTAGATATAATAGTAAGCTCTTTTCTAATAGTTTGATTACTCGTACCTCTCACCTGTGGAAGTGTTTTTCGGTTTCTTGCTTGAAACACTGAAAACGGCCCCCTTATTTTTCGTTCTCAACGCTAATGATTTTCTCATTTTTTTTTTCACTACCAGAAACACCTTGCGTCTTTATGACACTATCAACTTACTTTTTTTGTGAATTGATAATTCAAAACTCGTGAATAGTGACTAAAATGTTTTGACTGCAAGAAAAAAAATATTTGATGTGCTTTCACTTTATGTGGCTTTCCTTCGCTATGACAAAAAACACACAACTAGGATGATATCGTAAGGTATTGCTGGGGCGCTTTACCTTAGCGGTAATAATGTTTAAATCTCGAAAATACGCCTAATTGCAAGCTCCTCATAATGATGGTAATGGTGAAATAGCCATTTCCATACAGGAACAACTCAGTGACCGAACAGTTAACTTTACCTCTCGCTTGAAATCAATATAATAATTAACTTACAACAATTACTACATCCAGCAGCAAGACGTCTGATCGGGTGATTAGAGGTTTTGTGCAGCGTGGAACCACCTCTTAAATGCTGTTGTTGTCCGATCAGGGATTCTAACACATGTCAGGTTCGCAGCCATGGGCTAATAATGACTCAACCAATCAAAAACAAAACACTATGAATGTATAAAATACATGTTAATAGTAAAAATACCAGCAATACAAATTTATATAAAATAATTTCCAGCAATATGTATTTACAAGATGCGATGCGTAAATTGTCGCCATTTTATATTTTTGATTTCGCGCATGCGCGTTGTTTGTTTTTGATTTTGTCGACTGCACAGTATAGTTGGGCTTTCTGTGAGAAAAGGAGCACCCTGACGCAATTTACTCCGCCAGAAATTTAGAAATAGCATGCTGTACTGCTTGGCATTCGCATCGGAAATTCTAATACGAACATTTCAGAGTATTTGGGTGTTAATCTGAGGACTGCATAGAATTCAGAAAGCGTTGGGTGAGTCACCACTATGTCCACAGATTACAACCCCTCTTGATTAGTATGTGTGGGGCGCAGTTGAATGAGAGACCAACAAAACTCCTTGTAACACCGAAGATGAACTGAAGGCGAGGATTTTGGCAGCATTCACAAACTTAAACAAGGAGACCGTCCAAAAGAGTTGTAGGAGATTCCGAAGTCGTCTGGAGGCCGTGGTGGAAGTCAATGGTGATTTTATTGAATAAATTTACACTTTAATATTTCAAGATATTTTTGTGTAGCGTTGGTAAATATATCTGTTAAAATGTTAATTGTGTATTATTTTCATTTTAGCGTAATATAGACGACAACTTATCCATCGCACCCTGTATAGTAAAATTACCAGCAATTCTTCACACAAACCCGTTTAAAATACTACCAAATAACCAGCCAACCAACCAAAAATAACTTTCATGACATAATATACTAAGAATTCTTAAATCAAACTCTATTTCGAAAATCTATCTTCAACAAAACTGCAACGTAAAACACATATATCACCGTCTCTAGTAATCATGTCCACACAAACATGTATATGCACAAAAGCAAATACGTGTATTCAGCTGTGAAAGCAAAATATCATATTTATTTTTATTACTTCCAAGGAACCAAGAAAATTAACTTTCGGCAGTAAATGACCCATAAAAAGTTGATATGCCGCTAAAGAGAAAAATCAGTCAGTCAACATTACAACAGTTTTCGTGGAAATTATACTTCTCAAGTCCACAGTTATCGCTCTTTCTAATATTGATTGCAGTTTCCTTCTTAACGTGTGGAAGGTCAACATCTTGATTATATCATTATTTTCTATTTGTGTTATACGCGCTGCTTATTTTAGTTGCCACCGTTGGAAGTCTGCAAGTGATATAGTTTTTGTTATTTATGTTCTGTAAGATTTTGTAGCGCCAGCCTATAAGATCTGATGAAGGACTGTCTTTTTTAAAGACCTAGAGAATTCATTCGCTATCAATTATATTTAAATTTTAATGATGAAAACTCAATATAGCTTTTACCTTCGCAGTAGTACAGGAAATATGAATATAGAATATTCTGAAATACAATATTTTCTATACTTACATATACACACAA
This sequence comes from Acanthosepion pharaonis, assembly GCA_903632075.3. NCBI lineage: Eukaryota > Metazoa > Mollusca > Cephalopoda > Sepiida > Sepiidae > Acanthosepion > Acanthosepion pharaonis. The sequence goes on along the minus strand of CAHIKZ030002223.1, from coordinate 2,382,052 downwards.
AAAATTACGTTTATATATTGAAACTATAGGCCAGGTATTTACAGCGCCGATATTAAGATAATCCCATCATTACGAGAAGCTTGCAGTTAGGCGTATTTTTGAGATTTATACATTCTTACTGCTAAGGTAAAGCGCCCCAGCAATACCTTACGATATCATCCTTCTCTGAATTACTAAATATTGCGCCCATGAGTCCTGCTTACAAACTTATAAAATATTTTCAGGTTATATAATACAGGAAAAATACATAATACCCCAAACAAATTAGGAGTATGTACTTTAAACATGACAATTTCATTACCAAATTTTATTAAAACTAGACAAGGAGTTCTTTCGTTTGGGCCGTTTTTTCTTTTTTTACGGCATTGTTTTAGGAAATTCAGTATTTATTTTCGATAGACATTCTTATATCAATCCACATATATAAACAAACACTTGCACATTATGTCCCGAATATTATGTGTGTGAAAATAATAGACATTCATAATACATTATAACATTATTAAAAATTAAATATGCGTAACACAACATATATTTATAGAATGCACTACATTACATTAGAAACTTTTTTTTTATATAAACCATTAGAAGGGTGAATAAGATATATGTGTTACATGACTTGATGGTAAATAATTAAATAAATGTGCGTTGATTTTCTGCGGCTACATATTTTGAAATAAATGTTAGGAAAAGAAGGTGTATAACAGAAATATAAAATGTTATTTTGAAAAAAACTACACATATTTTAAGCTATAATTCGAAATTTTAACGCAATGTGTTAACTATGAAACCCGGTGAGATAATAAACCTTCTTTTGAGGTCTTTAATATTAATTATTGATTTGTAATCAAAGTACATTTTATGAAAGAAATTTATCTTTTAAAAAGTAAAATATATATCTATTGTTATCATAAAATAATTTATTTTCGTAATTCAATTCGAGATATATTTGCATTAAGGCGTTTGTGGTGCTTACGGAAATATATTTATTGTTAACTTTGTAAGTAATAAAAATCTACTTGTTCTTTTGAAAAAGAGTACACCTCTTTTAAGTACTCCACATTTTCACGCAATGTGTTTAATATGAAGTCCAGAGGAACAATAAATCTTCTTTTCCCGTTTTTAAATGCAAATTAAAACGTGTGATATTGTTACCTCATCATTTTGTATCATAAACCGCTTTAAAAAGACAACCAACGGATTTATAGTTACTTACTAAAGATAAACTTGATTTACTGTTTTAATTTCCATACTAGACGAATTTAACCTAAACACGATCATAATGTCACTTCTTCTGTTTACAGAGGGTGTGCTATAAAGACAATACGTATTGGAGACAATACTTTCAAGTAAGAGTCCGAATTTTCCTGACCCAGAATAGAGAACATATCATTACGATAAGACATAGAACACTGACGTTTATGTGAGAGAAGTTTTACTAGCGCAGACCTAGATATATTGATGCGTTTAAACAAATTATTGAATTGGACTATTGTTAACGAAACAGATATTTAAAACGATTAATAAATGAACTAATATGATGAGGAGGCAGAACATCCTTACGAGGTGATGTTAATATCTCTTGGGTAGAAAAGACCCGACGTGGATTAGCAGCCAAGTAACACTTTTTTTTTAAACTATCAGAAATCTGTTTAACAAACCATTTGCTAACCTTACCAATTTACAGCAACCGTAAATATAAAAGGACATTTTTATACTGTTATTCCTTAAATATAAGGCTAAAGAAGGATCACTGAATGTTGTGGTAGGATCCACCTAATTTGCATAGTGGAGTACCGACCATATAAATATGGTTGGTACCGGGAAGACGGGGGGAGGAATCAAGAGATTCAATCCAGAGACTCTGCCGACTGCGACTAAGTCAACACATTCTCCAGGAACGATCTTCCCAGGAATATACAAAAGACTATATGTAAATATTGTGTACACTTTCTTGTTTCAATACATTTTGTTCTAAGTACATTTAGTGTTGCATTATTATTCCATGCATTAGTCAAGTTTCAACACTGAATAAAGTTATTATAAAGGCATAGCAGGAGAGAGTAAAAAGTTCATATTATGAAGATGTTTTAGGATAGATAACGATTCAACTCGAGATTTGAATGTTAGTTCGAGAAAGATTCTCTTTCATAAAACAACAGAAGCCGTCTAAGTGAAAATTATCAAGAGATTACGAAAGGAAAGAGACGTTAAAAGGACACAATTTATTAAGATCTACATGGATGGGAAACTGTGTAGGGTATGATCCCTAATATCCTGAAGGATCAAGGCACATAGAAGAAGAAAATGTGTATAGATGTTCAATAAGGATCGGAGTATGATCTACTTATCCCGACAACCTCTATGCTACTTCCTATAAGTAGAAAAAACCGTAACACGATATATAAGTCATCAGAGACATATGTACACTGGAAAATCAACTATATCAATTCTAACTTAAATACTGACGCAAAAAAAATCTTATAAGGCTCGTCATCACAAAAATCTGCTTCTTCTTATTTGTGCCGTGGCGCTTCAGAACGTTGGCGACCATGGCTCTCCACATTTTCCTGTCTTTTGTAGCTCTTAATAAAGTTTGTCTTTTTGTTATCTCTCCTAAAATCTGTTCTGCCATCCATTTACTCAAGCTCGCTACGTAGGTTATGCGTTGTTTTCCTTTGTCCCTCTTTCGTTCAGTTTGTCAAGTGAGTATCAAATTTTCCAAGCCCTCTTTCCTCATTATATGACTCAAAACATTAAACTGTCTCTTTCCGATGTTAAGTAAAAGTGTCGTTTTTGTTTCCATTTTCTCTAAAACTTCGTCGTTGCTCACATGTTCAATCCATGATATTCTCAGTATGCTTCTGTAGAGCTGTATTTCTATTGATTCAAATCTCTTCTTCATCTGTTTGGAGATTGTTCAGCATTTACTGCCATATAGGAGGACTGATATTACGTAATAGTTCAGTACTCTTTTCTTTGTTTCCAACGAAATTGTGCTGTTTCTTAATACTTTCCTTAGTTTTTGGAAAGCATTTTTTTGTTTTACTAAAGCGCCTTCGTATGTTTTTTTTAAAACCATTTCACGCCATGCAAAGTGATAAAGTCTCTAAAAAGCAAGAAGTTACAGAGAGTGAAAGAAAATGAGAAAACGTTATATTGAAACCAGATACACGCGATACATTAAACAAACACAGGGAGTGGGTTGGAAAGATTCGTTATCATACGACAATGAAAAGAAGAAAAAAGAAAATATTATTTTAACACTGTCCAGAAAAATTCTCTTTCGAGTGTTCTGGAATCGTAATATTTTTTTATCACTATCTAAGGCACTTAATGAGAAAAAGGGGCTTAGATAATTCAATACTTACAGTGCAGATTGAAGACAAGCGATACAGAAGAAAACAACGTATCGTCTGCCAAGGGAGTTTGAGCAAATAAATGGCAGAACAGGGCTTAGAAGAAATAACAAAAAAGACAACCTTTATTAAGAGCTACAAAAGGCAGGAAAATGTGGAGAGCCATGGTCGCTGACATTCCTAAAGGGACACGATACATAGAGGAAGAGCTGATTATAAAACAGAATGAAAGAAATAAAATTTGAAGGTTATGTTAGCGGATTACGATGCTATCCTTGACATTTTAGACAAGAAGTGCAGTAACCCAAAATCTTTTCAATTAAATTGCGAAGTGACATAATGCCAAATAGAGAAAGAAAAAGTTTAGAGAAAATTAAGAGTAATTTTGATTACCTGTCAAGTTTCAATTTTATTTTTGAGCTGGTTGAATTGAAAAAAAAATTCATTGCGATTAGATTGCAAGTAGGAAATCCAAAAATCTGATAAATTGCGGAAAAAAGATAAGCTGAAAAAAAAAAAGACAACAAATATGGAATTATTTATTAAAAATTCTTAAAAGATGTGATATAATAATCAGAATGGAAGAACATTTAGGATGTCAGAATTGAAGCAATCTGATCGAGTTATTCTAATTAAAAGCAGGCATTGAAAGATTATTTTCCCTTTCCATAAACACCTGCAATCTTATAGTACTTTAGAAAACAATTTCCACATTGCCTTAAAAGGCTAAGAATGAAACTCACTTCAGTACGAATAATAATTGCTCCTCTCCTCTCTCTAAAGTCCATTACAGGCATTAGTATACCTGTGATATACTAGCACTTTAACACAGAAGAACGAAAGACTAGAATAACACAAAGAAATGAATACCAACAAATCGGTTTTCCAAGAAAATATTTTATATACAACATTCAAGTACACAAATAAAAGGTGTCCCAATAACTTGGACCGATTTTAAATGTGTACTAAGTTCAAGCGTCTAATGATTTTTATTACTTTCTTTCAGATTTAGCGGACATTTGGGCGATATTATTTTTCACGCATAATTGCCATGACTTAAATAACATGATTCAACAGGGAAATAAACATTTTTTTTTACTAATAACACTGATTTATGTACTGATGACTTTGATCCGTCTTAATGAAACACCCTTATATATATAATCCGTCTAAATGAAACACCCTTTATAAATCATACTTGTTATACAGGATATCTTCATAAAAAATTGACATAAATTTGTAGTCTAATAACATAGCCAATTCTAGCTCAAATGATCTCAAATTTTATGGCCACCACGGTTCCGTCACTTGAAACTTTGTGATCTTTTTCCATGGGGCTATATGAAAGGACAAGTCTATATTCCCCTTCTTTCTAGAAGCCTAGAGGAACTTAAGTAGAGAATCACTGAGGCTTCTTGAGAATGTTACGCAAGACATGCTACAGCGTGTTTGGCAGGAGCTGGACTACCGACTTGACGTGTGTCGTATCAGAGATGGTTCGCATATTGAACATTTGTGAAACTTTGTGAAATCGGTTATAACATCTACAACCCTTTGAATATCTTGTTTGAATATTGATAAAAAAATCTTTTATTGTTCAACACGAAGCCTATTTAATTTCGTTTGCTTGGGACATGTATGTGCTCACATTTTAAATTATGTCAAGTTTTGTTTGGAGGGTCATCCTGAATATACGCTGGCAAATTGTCCCAAACGACAAATTAAAACACATATGAAAAAGGAAAATGAAAGTCGACAGATAAAAAGGCCACACTAACTCTTTAAATATCTTACGCTCCAAATTAGGAAGCATAGAAATGTCTCGTGTCCGTGGTCAGTTGAACAGCGTCTGTTCACCACATCTCCCCTCCCCCGCCTCAGGGTTTACGCAGCAACTGAATATATTAATCGACGGGCCGTCACGGGCCGATCAAGACATCAGTCAGGACTTCCTGTCTATAGACTTCTACCTTCACTACACGCTTAAGAGCGACAATAGTTAGTTGATTTGAGAATTTTATTCATATGAAAATGCTTTCTCAGAACAATGATTAATAAAGGTTTCTAACCTTGAAAAGGACCATCCTTCATCGAATTTGTGAACAGAATCACGCATAAAGAACTACACCAAGTAACAGCAACCACAACACTTGAGGACTTTCAACAACAGCAACAACTAAAATGGATAGCACTTGTAATTCAAAGATAAATAAACGCCTAATGAAGATGCTGATATTCCATATTACATAAAACAAGTTAGAAATGGTAATGGTAATATTAGCTAGTTCCCTACAAGAAAACATTCGGCATTCATTGACCATACAACCAGTACTCTTTTTAGTTGAAATTCACAAAAACATTCTCTTAATACAAAGTTTAAGGAAAATAGCTTTCTCAAGTTCAGGAGCTATTATAGCTCTTTCCAGTATTAATCGGGGTTTCCTTCTTAACCTTTTATTTGAAGTTGTGTGGAATGTCAACATCTTGATTATGTCATTATTTTCTCTCCCAGTTACTATCCATTTTAGTTATTGCTGCTGTTTGGAGTTAATTATTCGCGATAGTAAAGAATAAAAATTAACCGGATGTTTAGCCATTGTGGGTTTTTTCGAATTTCCGTTTCAAAACTTTTTTCGGAGAGGGGTGCTAACTAGACATACCCGATATTTTAATATATATATATATATATATATATATATATATATATATATATATATGTATTAAACATTTCACCCTAAGTTGGCGGGAGAGCCAATAGCAAGGAGGAGGTTACAGAGAGCGAAAGTTAGAGAAAACACTGTGTATAGAGGAGATTGAGAGATGGCTAACAGGAGAACGGGTATCAAGACAACAGATGATGGCGATTGACGTTGCATTTAATTTTTTTGAAGATCGTCGTTATCAGGGAAGCAAGTAAGCGTAAAGGACTTTCAATATCAGGAAGCGAGAGTAAAGCAACTGCTGGAGTAGAAGTGGCAGTTGCATTTAAGTATTTCAACAGTAAAACGGTGGGCGTTTGATGCCAAGTAGCACGCTTAAATTCATGTAGTCGGGATGCCAGGGAAGACTGCTCATCAAAACAGTTGCAAAAAAAAAAAAAAAAAAATAATAAAAATAAAAAAAAATAAAAAAGATATGCCAGATCAGATCTTTGAGAGAGTGACTCAAGTCGAAATGCTAAGTCTGGACCGATTAATTTGCAGATTTTTCTTTGGATTTTGTCCCGAATCTCGAGGTAAACAGCAGCGGCGGCACCAGACTAAATATGGCAACAATATTCAATGCATGTGTAAGATTTACTCTGACGAGAAGAAGCTTCTGGCACGATACAGTGAATCGACTTTCCTTGCAGAAGATGCTGTTATTGGTTCAATGTAGTTGTTCTACCTCAAGTCATCGGAAAACGTGAGGCTAAAAAGTCGCAGTGGAAGACTCTCACAGAGTCGAGCATCAACCATGCTGATGCGGAGAGGAAAGTTTGTTAAATGAGAACAGTTTAGTTTTGGAGGCATTAAACAAGTAGACAAGCTATTTACTGCCTAAGCTAACCACTGATTGGAGATCCTTTTCAAGAGCAGCTGCCAGGTCAACTTAGCGATGTCGGATTTATTATTGAGACAAGAGTAAATGGTAGTGTCGTTTGTGTAGAACATGAGAACTGGTGACATCAGATAGATCATTGATGAACATCAGAAACAGTGTTGGACTCAGGATTGAGTTATCATGCTTTTCTGTTTGATATAACTTTATCATATTTTCTATATATGAATAAACTATGAAAATAGAGTTTTTCTAAAACCGAGTAAGGATTTCTGAAAATACGATACATTTTTTTTTGCTTTAAATTATGTACAAAAGTACACCATATAAGAAATAAAAGTCACACTCTGACATATCATATAACAGGATATAGCTATACATCACAGGTTCACATCCCTACTTTTTAAGATAGTCACTACCTCTTTCAGTGGCTGTGTTTCACTTCCGAATAAGGGCATGTATCTCGGCTACGTAAAACTCAGCTGACTGCTGATATGACCAATTCCTTAAAGCAGCATTCACTTCTTCATTACCACCTGACTTAACACTCTCAGACTTCCATTTCTTTGGTCCGATGAAAGAGGCACTCAGGGATAAAAGTTATTGTGGTGTTGAAGAAGTGACCTAATGAATTTGTTTTTCGAAATCCAGATGGGTGGCGGCAAAATCTGGCCTCTCTCTCTCTCTCTCTCTCTCTCTCTCTCTCTCTCTCTCAGTCGATCGAGCTAATTTTGAATGTGTTTTTAAAAAGGGAAACAAAGTTAAAATCTAAGAAAAAAAATCAATTTATTGGAAAAAAAAGATGAGTTGCATATAGGTTATATTAATCAAAAGACAATTCACACAAAGAAGCCACCCTCAACATCTACCACGGCCTCGATCCGACTCCGGAATTTGGAACATGCATCGTTCAGGGTTTCGCTAGGGAGAGCCTCAAATGCATTCTTAATCCTCGATCAGTTTGGCCATGGCGTTACAGGTAATGTATTTCGCGTATTTCTCAGGCTCTTTTCACACATGGGGTTAGAGTCAGGGGAGTTAGGAGGCCATACGTTGGGGTTGGTGATGTAAAAATTTGACTCTTCATGGAGGTGTGGCAGGTAACTGAATCTTTCTCTCACACATAGGCTCTTCCTGCATCAGCCTCCAACCAAGAGGTGACCTTGGTGTTCAGCAGCTCCACAATGCTATCCGATTTGAGGCTGAGACCCTGTTCAAAGATGTGAGTTGGCATGACATCACCCTCACTAGAGGCACAACTCAAAACCATCACAATTTGTGGAAACCTGGTCTTCATAACACGAAGAACGTCATATTGTAAGCAAGCCATCTGTTGTTCTGGGCGTTTCCAGACCAGCTGAATGCAGCTGGTGCCGAAAAAAGATTTTCATCAAAGAAGAACAAAGATTTTCTTTACCTTAGACAGTTTTCTCAAGCCTTTTCTGTAAAAGGTTTGACCTTTACATCTTTTGTATGACTAGTAATGGAAGTCCACATTTAAGGCCAGGTTCTTGGTGGAAATTGCAACACTCATTTTCCGCACTAAAGCCGCCTACTCTTGCCTGGGTTTTCCATCACTTTCTCCTGCAGTTATTGGATGAATTCTGGTGTACGGAGGTAATCCGAACGTCTGCTGTGTTTTTCTATAAGCCATGGCTTCGTAGTTTCCAGTTGAGCTCTCCAATTTATGTCTTATTATATTCAAGCTGTTCAAATAGCATTAAGTAGCTGTTCAAATAGCATTAAGTAGCTGTCATGATTGCAGCATTTTGATTCCCGGCACGAAACATTATGATGCAGGTTAGCCTTTTCTAATATTTCCTTGTCAGTTAACTTTGACGCCGATAAAAATGTAGTGATTATATATATAGCACTTTTCTTTTGTTTATTATTATAAGCTCTTGAAAGTTTAACGCTTATCAAGAAATCTCTCAAAGTAATTGATTATTCACTTTACAGATTTCAATAGCTTGTCTCAAAGGACTGTTGGTTTCTCAATCTGATATGGTCAGATTTCACTTTAAGGAAATGGTATTTTTAAACAGTATGGCGTCATCTAAATTTATCATTCAGTTCCCCCAAATAAGTTTTGTCTGAATTTATGGGATGAGGAATTGTCATTATTTACACTATTTGCGTCTTGATTAATGTCCTCACCGTTGTTGTTATTGTCACAATGTTTCGGCCTTTGTTCCTTCCGATCTCCGGGCGTCTGTTGATCAGGGTAATCTTCAAGGAATTTCGTACTTGTCACTTACAGTTCACCCTGTTTCCACTGAATCTAAATATGCACTACACAGCAGAGGGATTTTTCATATATTAACTATATTCTCAAATTCATGAACTAACGATAATAATCCCCAAGGCAATCTGGTACCTGCCATCTTCCCCTGTCCCCGCCGCTTGCGCTTTCTAGGCTTCGCTGGAAACCAGTCTAGCTGAAGGACAACAATCAATTCGACTGTCAAGAGTGAAGTCTGCTATATTCCCATAATCCACAGAGCGTCTGAAAGTTGAACCCACTGACAGCATATTGGAAGAGTAATTTCAATGGCACACTCCAACATATATAATAAAACATCTATTAGGTAGATATTCATAAAAAAAAACTTTGCTGTAAGGCAATATATTGACCGATTTTAATTTTTAGATTGTTTAAAGCTAGGAAATATTTTTAAATTGTAAGAATATTTTGAGATAATAATGATCTACTGGTACATACATGTTCTTCTAATAGCTGGGGTGGACAAGGTGGATTCACACACACACACACACACACACACACACACACACACACACACATATATATATATATATATATATAATTACTTATGTTAGGTTGTTAAAACAAAACAATGGTTTTAATATCCTAAAATAAATAATATTTAGTACTACTATGCATTGAGACCTCCGTGAAATTAAATATTACGTACTGCAGAATTATACTTCATTTGTTCTCATTTTAGCCGGGGATATATATATATATCGGGGATATATATATATATATATATATATATATAATTATTTTTTATAAAAAAAATTATAACATCAGTATGTTATAAAATCACTACAAAAATAGCCATTTTGTTTATCAAAATGGCTATTTTTGTAGTGATTTTATAACATACTGATGTTATAATTTTTTATAAAAAATAATTATATCTGCTCTACTTTGTATTGAGCACTCTTTTAAGAATAGTAATTGTTGGTTATTGGAATTCATTCCGTATATACCAATTATATACTTGTATATATATATATATATATATATATGTGTGTGTGTGTATGTATAGACGTGGCGGAGAAAAGAGGAAAAGAGACATTTTTTGTGAATAATATATATATATAGTCATCCACAGACAGACTGTTTCGCTGTATCACCGCTCATCAGGGTGGCTAGACATCCGGTTGCTCCTAGTTAGGATCGAAACCCGATTGAATTGGATTCAGTCGGGGATTCTACCACTAAGCCGTTGGCGCACGGCAGGGATGACGGTGAATTTTAAGTCTATTTATTTTTAGATTAACACCCAATTCGATTTACTGAAGAGTCTTGCATTATTAGCCGTAATAGTCACTGTTTACAAACTCACACTTGCTCCCCAGAGAGCTCAACCGAAATAAATTTCTCAGGAGCATATATATATATATATATATTAAAATAACAGAAATTATGAAGAAATTTACTAAATAACAGAAACTATGAAGACTTAATAAATTTTTAAAATAATTTTTGCTGATTTTATTATAGTTTTTATACATTTTTATACATTTTTTAAAATAAACTTTTCATAATTGTTTATAGACGTTTTAAAGACTTTTTAAAGAGACTTATTTATGGACATTTAATACATTTTATTGATATTTTTATTTATTTTGATATATTCTTTCATTACTTAATGCGAATCGCACATTTAGAGTTCTTCGAGATGACCATCATCCTTCAGACATTTTGAACTGGCGCTACATGATCACAAACAAAGAACTTTACAAAATAACAGAGAAATTCAAACAGCAACAGCAACTAAAATTTATAGAAAATAATGTCCAAATGAAGATGATGATGTTCCACCGTACATCGAATAAAAAGTTAGGAAGGAAACACCCCATCAATACTGGAAAGAGGAATAACAATTACTGGACACACGAAACTGGTTGGATTGAAAAATCGTTTTAACATATTGATGTCATGAGTTTCAACTTTTTGGTTCGGTGAAAAGATTTGATGAATTTCAAAAGACGGTAGCATTGCTTATTCATTCAATGAATGGTAAATGCTTCTGTTTAAAGAAACGCTTATTATTATCATCTATATATATTATTATCATGTGTATACTTGCATACACACACACACACACATACATACATACATATATATATATATATATATATATATATATATATATATATATATATATTTTTTTTCTTCCTCAGATTTCGTTCCTTTTATTGATAATCTCTATCTATAAAAGGCAGGATGCGCGTGTGTGTGTTACGAATGCACGGTCGCAATTTTCGACGGATTTGCACCAAAATTTACATGTACATTCTCTAAGTTAGCGGGAAGGCCAAGACATACTGTACATTTTCCAACTCCCATCGATAGTGGAAATAATCGATATTTTCATGCTTCTACGGCAGTTTTCATGTAGTATGCGGCCATTTTCGACTGACCAGAGTGAAAGCCTTTAGCTGGCTGCCACTTATAGGCAGGAAGTTTTTAATGGCCAGCGTGAGAGCCAACAGCTGACTGACACGAATGTTAACTAGCATGCAAAAAAAAAATCGATAGCTGCATTCGTCACAAGTGGGAAAAATTTAAATCTGCATGTCACTTTACTCCAATTGACTCATTCGCTTGCTTAAACTCAACGTTGATTCTGATTCCGTAGAACTGGGTTGGGTGTGAAAAAGTATTTGTTGTTAACATTCTTTTTTCATTCGGTTTTTCCACTTACGAGTCCATTTTAAAGTTGATCGTTTTGTGTTCATTTTGTTTAGTTCTTTTTTCGTAACAGATTTAATGTTTAGTATAGAGCTTAGAAAAAATTCACAGTGTGAGATAGGCAAGAAGTAAGGCATGTAGCAACACCATGACGGCAAAGGGCACTCCTTTAAAGGCAAGGAAGGGCAAAAATATTTTAAGTCAAGTGATAGCGATTGCTGTATGAGTCGTACAATTTTTGAATCAAGCATGGGCAACGTCGGGCCATGCTGCTAGTATATACATATTTATTCACATCGATTTGGCACTGTTGAGACAGTTTGAAACCGGTTAGTTAGGTCGTTCCTCATTTTTTTCTTTTAATTATAATTATGTGGTATAGGATTAAAAATACAAATAAAATTGGTCTGTTTATGGTGGTTATTACGTTTTGTACCAATAATAATAATAATATATATATATATATATATATAAAAATATAATTGATTTCCTGTATCATATTTCGGTGTACTTTTGTTAAAAATAATGAAAAGGCCTTTAATTCTTTTTAAATGTCACCCACAACACGGATTTTCTAAAATCTTATATATGTATAGAAGTACTATGACTTTCTGGAACCTTCTAGACTTTCTGGAAATTTATGACGTGTGGGATTGTTTAAGCGTCAGTGCTGCTTTGGTTGTCATTTAGATAAGATGAATGTGAAAACTGTGTTGAGTTTTTACTGAAATATTTTTTGTCTCATAGTTTATAAGCTTCCCGATTGAACTGAAGGATCTAAACGCATTCATTTTTAACAATAATGTTTCATAAAGTGCTTCTACCACGGAAGAAGGACTGAACCAAATTTTTGGTCGCCATTTATTCCCTGGAGCATTCATAAGAGGAAGGAAAGAACGTATAAAGGAAATCGCCGAAGAAGTAATAAATTTGAGGCTAAAGAAATTAAATTTCCCAAATTTATCAACTCAAGCAAAACAGGATCAAATGCTGAACACGTACGATGAATGTGTGAAACGAGGAAAATATGTTCAAATTAATGAAATTTTGAACATCAAAAAAGAAAATGTTAAATGTAGCGAGGACAGACGGTTATCTTAATATAATTTTGGAATTCCTATAAAACCATCAAACGTTTGTTATTTCTATGTGTTTTGATTTATTATTAATTTTTCTTGTCTTATTTTACTAAAATTGTTCTTTTTTTACATATATCATTAGAGGAAATTAATCATTAAAATGGCAGATCTATCAAACTTTAAAAGAGGTCATATTGTTGGTGCTCGTATGGAAGGCGCTAGTGTAACAAAAACTGCTGAATTATTTGGTGTAGCAAGGAGTGCCGTCTCGAAAGTAATGAGAGCATTTGAGAAAAAAAGGAATAAACCTCCTCACTGAAGCAGAACCCTGGAAAGAAAGCGAAAGCTGTCTGATAGGAACCGTCGGATTCTAACGCGGATTGTTAGAAAGAATCACAAGAATATAGCTCCGAAAATTACAGCAGAGCTTAATGATCATCTTGAGAACCCAGTTTCCTCAAAAAATGTAAGAAGGGAGCTGCACAAAGCCAGATTTCACGGGAGGGCTGCAATCAGAAAATCACTCTTTCTCAAAGCAATATTGCAAAACATTTTGAATGAAGTACAAACCTACAGAACTGGTCCCTAGAAGAGTGGGAGTTTGATGCCAAGTAGGACGCTTAAATTCATGTAGTCGGGATGCCAGGGAAGACTGCTCACCAAAACAGTTGCCAAAAAAAAAATAAAAATAAAAAAATAAAAATAAAAATAAAAAAAAATAAAAAAGATATGCCAGATCAGATCTTTGAGAGAGTGACTCAAGTCGAGATGCTAAGTCAGGACCGATTAATTTGCAGATGTTATTTTCTCGGACAAGACATTCTGTACATTATTTCTGACATCTGGTCGAATATACGTGTGGAGACAGCCTAAAGAAACATTTGATCAAGGCTCTCTTCTGTTAAACAATGAAGAGGATCTGTGATAATCTGGGAGGCTATATCTTGGAAATCTGTCGGCCTAATGGTTTCCCTTCATGGCGGGATGAAAAGTCAAGACTATTTAAAAAATTTTATCAGATCAAATTGATCCAATGGCCGCGGTAATGTTTCTGGAGAGAAACGTAATCTTTTAGGATAATAATGCGACAATTAACACAGCTATAATTGTGTCTGTGTGGCATAAAGAACATTCTAGTGAAGTAGACCATCTCATCTGGCCACTACAGTCCCCAGATCTCAATATTATTGAAAATTTATGGTGCATTTTAGAAAAACAAGTAAATATTCGATACCTTCCACCATTATCACTGAAAGAATTTGAGACTGTTTTGATAAATATTCATCTGGAAACCATTCAAACTTTGTATGAGTCCATACATCATAGGATTCAAGCTGTAATTACAGCCAAAAGGCGGTCCTTCATTAAAATAAATTTGTTTGAAATTTCCAGTTGTTTCCATTATTTTGTCCAACCAAAGTACCATCTTCAGATCGAAAGCAAAGGACATGTTGGATATGCAACTGGAAAGTCTGCGAGTTCCAAAACTATTCATCCATCCAAAAGAAGAAAAGTGACTTTAGAGCGAACTTTAACAACAGTAACAACAATAACTTCAACTTCCGAAACAGAGACCCAATCAGAGAGTGAATATGAAGATTACGAAAGTTCTGAAGAACAATCTACAAGAAAAAAGGAAGTAGTACAGGAAAAACAAAATTGTAACCAAATTAGTAGCATGTTCAAACTTATCAATCTGCAAAGCAGCAAATATTTATGAGCAGTTATCTCAAGAAAGGATTAACGTGGAGACACCTTCTCAATCTGCTATTTACAGATACACTATTAAAGTAGCTGTTAGAAGCATTAAATCTACCAAACGGAGAAGCGAATACTGTTGCCAAAGGAATAACAGCTGTTCTGGATTAATAAAATTTATGGAAGAGCATAAAGATAATTATTGCGGACACTACGAATGTAAACATTGGAAGCAGGAATGTGATTGTCATTCAGTTACAAAGAATATTTGCTCAAAATAAACTGGAAGAACCACAATTCCTTGGCTGTCAACAGCATGTTCTTTACCGAGTTTTTCGTGTAGTAATGGATGACGAACTTGGAAGAAACAACACATCACCCAATATCGTATATCCGTTTACCAGCGAACTTGTAAATAACTACCAATAGCTCAAGAATCTCAAGAAAGGTAAAGAGGATAAATTACTGAAAATAGAAAGATGGCGTAATGATTTGAAATTTCTATTTCATTTAATCCGAGTTGTCCGTTTTTCGAAAAAAAAAACAAAAAAAAAAACTTGAAAAAACGGGAAGATTTCCTAAAGTGAAGTTTAAAAAATACCCAACTTAAGTAATCCAAGATGGAATTCTAGAACAATTCCAGTTCTTTGCGCATTTATTCTTCTACCAGAGAAAAGAAACTCGCGACTCGAAATTTGTAGATTCATCTCGTACAGATGGACGAGCCATTGGTTTACTAACAAAATCTACAATGTAGATGAATATCATAATCTATGTACCAGATTGCAGGCTCACAAAAAGAAAAAAAAAGGATTAAACCCTGTTAAAAAATATTGGAATCCAGAACCCTCGAGACTGGAAATAACCAGGTAACGGGAAAGCACTCCACTATTAATGCCAAGAAATATGATAGCAGTTATCAAACGAAATATGAAAGCTAACTGCATGAAAGGGATTAAGTCTATAGGAATGAACACCGCGCTCAGTAAGGAACAACATGTGCAACAGGTGTCACATGACCGTCATCAAGCGACTGTTAGCATAAACGGGGTAAAAGGGAAAACATTCCTCGGACCTCACCACTCGCCCGAAAGGAGCGACAAAAACGACAGGTCTCACCTTGACTGTCATCCAGCGACGTTCGCATCAAACAAAAAATAACTCTTGAGACATGGACCGTCAGTATCTGTATCCATTTAGAAAATGTAAAACAGGAGGTGAGTAGGTTAAATATCAACATTTTAGGTGTATATGAAACGAGGTGGCCAAAAAACAGATCTTTTTTTCAGTGACAACCACAGGATTATATATGTAGGCGGAGAGAAAAACGAAAAAGGAGTTGAATTGATACTAGATCAATACATCAAGTAATGCGTTCTGGGTTACTGTCAGTTATCTGAAAGAATTCTTGTAGTTAAACTAAAAGAGAAGCCTTTCACCATATCTATTATAATTGTGTTTTCACTGACGGCACAATATATGGATGAAGAACTCGAATCTTTCTACTACATGATAGACAACGCCAAAAATCAGAAGAAATTATAATTCCTGAGAGACCTGATTGCTAAATTAGGTAAAGACAGAAATGGGAAAATAGCTGTCAAATTCGGACTAGGAACCCGTAATGAACGCGGAGAAAAATGGGTCCAGTTGTGCACAGCGAATGGTCAGGTAATAGCCAACACTTGGTTCCAAGTACATACAAGACGATTATAAACGTGGAGAAGCCCAGGAAGAGAAATTGAAAACCAAATCGACAACATAAATATCAACGAAGGATTCAGGAATGCCGTTGTTCACTGCAAAATCTATCCAAGTGCCGACAACTGAAGCGACCATCTCCCTGTTGTACGTAAATAAAGAATGAAACTACGGAAACTGAAGAAATCTAACACAGCACCGAAATTGCAATACAACAGATTCCCGGACGACTTGAAACTGGAGGAAAAATATATGGAAAGTGTGAAAAGAAGATACGAGGGACAAAATGGAGATGGAAATTTGAAGTGGGACACACTTTAGTGACACTAGTAAACGATTTCATCCCAAAGGAAAATGAATGAAGAAGAAAATAAAAATGGATCACAGATGAGATCCTCGAAATGATGCAAAGAAAACAGAAAACAATGTCAAGACACGGAATGAAATGCAGAAATCTACACAAAGAAATAAAGAACAACAAATGTAGACAGGCTAAAGAAGAATGGCTCAACGAAAAATATGCAGAATGGGTATCACAGATAAAGGAGATATGCATAAAAAATAACAGGACTAGCAGAACAAAAACATGCTCATCAACAGGTTGTATAAAATCCAAGGACGGAACGCTGATATTAGAGAATGAAAAATACTTCAGCGACGGTACGAATATATCGTAGATCTCTTCCATGACAAAAGAGAATAACCGGAAATACACAGAAATATCGACGGACCGGATATATTAAACCCGAAGTGAAAGCGGCATTGGCCAAATTGAGCAGAAACAGTGAAGCAGGGCTAGACGGAATTGTAATAGAAATGCTGGCAGCCTTAGAAGATTTCGGTATAAACAAGATTACAGAAATAATAAATGAAATCAAAAACATTGGTGACATATTGGAAGACCTAAGCAGATCTATTTTGATGGCACTGCTTAAGAAACCAAGCGCAATTGAATGTGAACTCCACTGAACAATCAGCCATATACCAAAACTCATCATCCGAATTCTGATGAATAAAGGGCGTAGCAGAACCAGGCCAGGGATAGGACAAGAACAGTACGGGTTCGTCAAAGACACCGGCACAAGGAACGCGATATTTATGCTCAGAATGTTATCAGAAAGAGCCATGCAAATGCAGAAGGACCTGTTTTATAGACTACGCACAGGCGTTCGACAAATTACCCCACAAAGATCTTTTAGAGCTGCTCAGTAACCTTGACATATTAGAGAAAGACATAATCAGAAAACTATACTGGCAGCAAAACGCCTGTATACGGACAGAAAATGAGTTCAGCAGATATACAAAAATAGAAAGGGGTGTAAGACAAGGATGTGTCTTCTCATTGGTTCTGAGAGAACTGGGAATCCTATAAGGATTCTTTATTGGTGGCCACAATCTTAACAATATAAGATATCCAGATGACAAAGTGCTAATAGTAGACACGGAAAGGAAACTACAAAACTTACTACAGGAGGTAACGAAGGAGAGCGAGAAGAAAGGACTAAGTTGAAACTACAAGAAAACAGAATGCATGGCCATCAGAATGCAAATTACAGGTTGCGGATGTTAACATCTAGCAAGTACAGAAATATTACCTATCTGCGAAGTGTACTAACAGAGGACGGAAAGTGCGACACTGAGATCCGAAGACGTATTAGGATGGTTATTAGCTAAGCAGAGTATTAAGATACTGAAAAATTCTTTGGAAACAAAAGCAAGAGTACTGAACTGTAATGTGATATCTGTCCGCCCTCCTGTATGGCTGTGAATGCTGGACAATCTCCTCAAAGATGAAGAAAAACCTCGAAGCAACAGAAATGTGGTTCTACAGAAGGTTGTTAAAGATACCATGTGAGCAAAGGTTTTGGAGGGAATGAAAACAAAAAGGAAACTTATATTTAACATCGGGAAAAGGCAGTTAAAATTGCACTGGCACGTGGTGAGGAAGGAGGTCTTGGAAACCCTGATACTTATAAGACAGACTTAAGGAAAGAGGGATAGGTGAAAAAACGCTTAACATAGTTGATGGGCTTGAGCAAATAGATGTCAGGACAGGGTTTGGGAGAAATAACAACAAAAAACTTATTAAGAGCTACAAGGGACAGAAAGATGTGGAGGGACATGATCGCCTACGTCCTGAAGGGACACGACACAGAAGAAGAAGTTAAGCAAAAGTGAATGTAAGGAAAAAGGCCGGAATTCGAACACTTCCCGCTGATTGTTCATTCCAATCCGTTAAACGTTACACTACCACGCTCGACGAGAAGATTAACTCCAACATTGATCTCTGTTAGCTTTCAACGTAAATCAAATATATATTTTGATCGAGGAATTCGTTTTTTACAAGTTATCGACATTTTTCTGATAATTAAAGCGAGTAAATATATTTAAATTGTAAGAAATTGGCGGGGAGCTGGCTTGAGGGGTCAGTTAATAATGACTTCCTGATACAATTCTTACTAATATTCCCGTAGCTGGTAGAGGTGGAGTCATATATTTCCACAGGGTAGTTGAACGTAAGTGAATATAATGAACACAATTGAAATTGGAAATGGGGTCTGAAAAATTCTGAGCATTTATCATTGACACCACCCGCACATTCAAGGTTACAGCATCTTATATTCCCAAGCGGTCATCCATTTAAGGCGCGGCGCAACGTTGCTTAACTTTAGGGATCGTACGGGAACTGCTGTTTCGGCGTAGTATAGCCCTAAGCCAAATGAATATTTAGCAAATGCTTAAATATTTTTATGAACCCATTGTATATATATATATATATATATATATATATATATATATATATATATAAATAATAATAATAAAAAAGGCTTAAACACTAATATTCCATGGTCATAATTTATTCCATTGGAATCGTAAATACGATCCAATTCATCAGACCTACAAATATATGTATGTGCATATTTACCACTAATATTATCTATCTATCTATCTATCTATCTATCTATCTATCTATCTATTGAACAATAAAAAATTAAAATCTTCAGACAGACTGGGTTGTAGATTAATATTCTTTCGTTTTTAATATTATTATTTCATTTAGATTCCTCGACTAGTTTCGGCTAACATGGCCATCATCAGGAGAAAAAAATCTGGTTGCTGGTAGCAGTGAACTACAGAAATGAATGTCTTGATGGAGAAAATGAACTTTTGTCTGTAGTTTTCATTTGTTTTTTAACATTCCTTGAGTTGGTCAAACAGTCTCTTTTAAGTTGTTATTTGAGATAAGAGCTGGGTGGATCCGTGCTGCTCTGAATTCCCCTGTTCAGTTTGACAGTTTTATTGGTATATATATATATATATATATATATATATATATATATATATATATATATATATATATATAGTCAATTATGCAAAATGCGTACAGTCATATGCGTTCGTAATTATATACCAATAAAAATGTACAGAATAAGTGAGGATATCTAACTAGTTACCTTGTGGCCGAGTGGTTACAACACTTGCTTTCTAACACTAATACTCTGGTTGGAATCTCACGCTGGTCGAACTAACTTCTCGATGGTACCTTTGGAGGTGTCTGAAAACCATGCGACGTGATTGAAATTCGAACGGTCAATCACCCTGCTAGTAAATAAGTTACCAGTCATCGTAACCGATGGGTTCAGCGTGCTGGTGTCATTCAAACTACTGATCATGACGGGGCGTGCACTCTCTTCCAGAAACTGTAACTAAGATCCGCTCAGCATTGTTGTGATATAAACCACAGGCAGGGTCTGAGGATTTTGAAAAAAGCCTGAGATAGTGTCTGCAAAAAGGAGTGGCTAACCGCCTTAGCTGATGTATGCTCGGGAAATGAGAAGAGCTGGCGATTATCTATCTATTTCAGCGGGTTTTTAAAGCGGTTATCTATCTATCTATCTATCTATCTATCTATCTATCTATCTATCTATCTATCTCGATATATCTATAAGTCTATATCTATATATCTACATATATAAATATCTACATATGTACATATATAGATAAATATATATATAAATATATATATATATATATATAGATATATAGATATATCTACATATATCTATATATCTGTATCTTAATATGTGTCTATATATATATATATATATATATATATATATATATATATATATATATATATATATATATATACGTATAGACATAAATATCTATCTATCTATATATATATATATATATATATATATATATATATATATACAGAGAGAGAGAGAGAGAGAGAGAGACGGGAGGGTGGAGAGAGTGAGAGTGAGACTGAGAGAGAGAAAACAAGACGCTTAAGAAGATTTTCATATAGCCTATTTATGTGTTTGAATATTCAACAACCAACAAGTGTTAAAGCGTTTCAGAAATGATGTAAATTGCTACTTGAGTGAAAAGCAGAATTTATAAATATGAAAAAGCTACACGAAGGGAAATTCAGAAAGAAAAAGCAAGGGAAAAAAATAAAATATTGAACAGTTTTTTTGTTTTTCAGCTAAGATTTATTGTAGATGAAAAATGACGTTCATTGCATTGATTTTTGTAGCTTCGTTTACAACGGAATTCGTACCAAAAATTTTCACACCGGAATGAGATATTTTCGGCAGTTCGAGACATTCTTGACTTCTAATATGGCGATGCATGACGATGGGGGGAAAAGTGAATATTGCAAAAATCAAAGAAAAAAAATTACATCAGTGGGAAGAGGGAATAAAAATATTTGAATATGTATGATTTTAACGAGGCTATTTTAGTGGGAATAACTGCATCTATCTATCTATCTATCTATCTATCTATGGCGAGTTGATAAAAAAAACTTAAACATTTCCGTGCCAACCAAAAAGAATTGGGATTTTAGGGGCATGCAATAACTATTTCTTACGCATGTATCTATATGTGCGTTTGTTTATAAACACATACACACACACACACACATATATATATGCGCGTGTGTGTATATATATGTATATATATATGTATATATATGTGTATATATATATGTATATATATGGTATATATATGTATATACATGTGTGTATATTTATGTGTGTGTATCTTAATTATATATATATATATATATATATACACACATGTAAACTATATATATATATATATATATATATATATTATATATATATGTATATGTATGGATGTATATATAATATATATATATATATATATATATATATTTGGAAAAGACTATATATATATAATATATATATATATATATATATATATATATATATATATATATACAGAAGGTGCGATGGTTAAATTATCGCTATTTTATATTTTTAATTTCGCGCATGCGCTTTGATTTTGTCGACTGCACAATAGATTTGGGTCAGTTGGGCAACGTCTGTGAGAACAAGAGCTCCATGACAGAATTCACACCGCCAGAAATTTGGAAACGGCACTGCTTGGCATTCATGCCGGCTGCTCCTATGTCCACATTCCATGGTGTTTGTCAATTTGAAGGCAGTGCAGAGGACAAGATTGGATAAGTCTAATGGTGATTACGAAGGTACGGCAGCTCGGAAAACACACACTGATTATTCTCATAAGCAAAAGAACAGCCGAAAATTTCGGTGAGGGTTTCATATTCTGACATGGCAGCATACATCAAATACGTTTTGTAGGTATGCTGCTCCGGGTTAAGCGGATGACTGCTGGAAGAACCTATGTCTGGCAATAGGACTCTGCACCATGCCACACAAGCAACAGAACGGCCGTCAGACAATTTCTCCGACCACACCACCCCTTAAATCTGGTCACGTAACTCCTCAGGTTGTTACCATCTTGATTATTATGTGCGGGGCGCAGTTGATCGAGAGATCAATGAAACTCCTTGTAACGCAAAAGATGAACTGAAGGCAAGGTTTATGGCAGCATTCACGAACTTATACAAGGAGACAGTCTGAAAGAGATGGAGAAGATTCCGTAATCTTTTGGAGGTTGTGGTTGAAGCGAATGGCGATTTTACTGAATAAATTTACTCAAGTATTTCAAGAAGATATTTTTGTGTCATTTTGTTAAATATATGTCTTAAAATGAGATGCCAGTGTTATTTTCATTTTGCCTTGTTTAGAAGACAATTTAATATCGTACCCTATATATATATATATATATATATATATATATATATATATATATATATATATATATATATATTGAAAAGATAGAGAAACCACAACCGTTTTTGGCTATAATGTGGATTTGTTTTGGTGTATATATTATATTTTATTCTTCACATTTTTGCTGCACGTATTTCCGGTCTCGTGATCTTCTTCAGGCAAATTAAAGGAATCAATTTTTAAAGGAATAAATTTTCCATTTTTTAATGTTTCATTGTTCATTTTCTCTATTTGTAGTGAGTCTTGATCTCATTTTTGGATTGTTGGCAAAAGTGAATTTCTGCCTAAGTGGTAATACAATAATTAGGTTTGGTCTTAGTGGTGGCGGTGACAGATGTGTTGATGATAGATGCATGTATCATCGACACATCTGTCATTTAATATAATATAATTTAATTTAATGTCTAATAAACAAAAGTGAGTAAATGTTTTCATAATGTAATTATTATTTATATTATTTTAGTTTAAGGATCAATTTCTAACCGAATTTCTTAGATGCGAAGTAACTATTATTTGCACAATTTATATTCAGACTGTTGTCTTCATCTTTGTTGTTGTTATCCCAATGATTTGACCGGATGGCACAACAGCTGAAAACTTTACAACAAAGATGAGTACGATATTCCGAATATACATAGTGCAAGGAATCGCGTTAATTGATGTATCATATATTTAAAATAATAGAAAGTTTTGAATTTAACTGTTTTCCTTTATTTATTTTTTTATTATAGCCATGTATGTTGGCTTGGGAAAGAAGTATTTCTTTTAGGAAAGGAGATATTTGAAAATAGATTTATATTTTGGTAATAATTGATAACGGCACAATAATTTTCCGTCTAAGATACTTTCTCTTTTAATAAGTGTGGCATTCTATAGAAAGATATTGTAGCTGAATCTGTTTCTGTGTATGACAACTGGATTTGGTAAATTATGTAAAAGACCCTTTTTTGTGTTTATAAATACGTCTTTTTAAATTTCTGCATGTTTCCCCAATATATTGTAAGGAGCATTCATGACAATTTATTTTATATAGACCTGCTTCGGAATTATTATTGTCATGGATATTTTTAGTTCTGGTCATTTTTATAATAGTTTTGGATACGGTTGTAATTATTTTCATATTGTTAAGATTAGATAAATCGTTTTGGATAGTGGGTGTTATGTAGTTATTAGGTAGCATTATATATTTGTTTTTATCTAGTTCATTGTCCTACAGAAGGTAGTGACGGAGAGTGTGAAGAAGGGACTAAGCATAAACAACAAGAAGACAGAATGCTTGGTCATAAAAGGATGAGCCCGAAATGCGATTTGCAGGTCGGGGACACTAGAATCAAGCAGACGTGGAAGTTTCAATATCTAGGAAGCGTTTTGACAGAGTACGGTAAGTGCGACACTGAGATCCGTAGACGTATTGGGATGGCCAAGAACGCATTCCAAAAGCTGGGCAGAATATTGCGAGACAGGAGGATTTCTTCGGAAACATAGAAAAGAATACTGAGCTGTTACGTGACATCAGTCCTTCTTTACGGTAGTGAATGTTGGATGATTTCCTCAAAGATGAAGAAGAGACTCGATGCAACAGAGATGTTGTTCTACAGAAGGATGCTAAGGATATCATGGACCGAGCGTCTGAACAAAGATGAGGTCAGAGAGGATGCAAACAAGGAGAAGGCTTATACTTAACATCAGAAAGAGGCAGCTGAAGTTTCTGGGACACATAATGAGGAAGGAGGTCTGGAGAATCTAATAC
The DNA here is from genome assembly GCA_903632075.3 of Acanthosepion pharaonis. Taxonomy (NCBI): domain Eukaryota; kingdom Metazoa; phylum Mollusca; class Cephalopoda; order Sepiida; family Sepiidae; genus Acanthosepion; species Acanthosepion pharaonis. Next base: position 2,357,846 of record CAHIKZ030002223.1, on the reverse strand, counting down.
TCACGGGTCGAATAGAAGGAAAGAGAGACAAGGGAAAACGACGCATGACATACCTAGTGGGCGTAAGCAAGTGGTTGACAGAACGTGGTCTGGGGAAGGAAGAAGTGAGAAGGAAATTGTTGAGAGCGGCAAAGGATAGAGGGAGGTGGAGAGCCATGATCGCCTACGTCCTGAAAGGACATGGCACATAAAAAGAAAAGAAAGTATTGTCATTGTAATGATCCATCCAGGTTCTAATAACAGCTTAAGCTTAAAAAAAAAAAACCCTAAAAAACAGTGAGATTACACTACCTCGCAAATATATGGAAGCCCTGAAAGAAATAATCTAATGACAAAAACATTCATATATGCCCTTAAGAAAAAGACTGCGGATTTATAATTATTGATAAACCAGAAATGATATTCTTTCTTGAATATTTATGAAAAAATAAAAGGGACACAAAGATTTAAACATGAAATCAAGAAATTATAAAAAATGAAGACAGTTTCTTGTTAGAATTCATCGGGTATCATCCAAAAAACATCCATACTCTACGGATGACCAAAAATACTTAAACCAGGTATTCTGATGAGATCCGTTATATCCGGAATTAGATAGCGCCACAAATAAACTACACGGAACATTAGTAAAAATATGAAATTTCTACTTTCTGGTACAATTAGCTTCGCGCATATAAAAATATCTGGTGATCTTTTAAATAGGTGAAAAATCATAGACATAAAAAAATCCCCGAATATATGACCTGTTTAGATATAAAATATTTATATACAAATATTTTGGAAAAAAAAAGCCAAAATTACTAAAAACGCATCTAACAAATATAAAAATAAAATTTCATTTGAAGTAATGTATACTGTACACAAATACTCACACAAAGACACACGGACACACACATACAGCACACACGCACAAATATATATAATCATTGAGAGATCTGATATTAGTATACAGCTTGAAATTGAGACTCGCCATGTGTTTTACTATGTCCACCACAGTCGCCAGTATTAAGCATTGTTAACTCATAGATATAGTAAATTATATACAATATATATTATATCTATGTGTATATGTTATTGTGTATGTGTGTATTCGCATGTGTTTTTGAAAATAAAAATATAGGTCCTTGCTAGATTAGATAATCGTTATATTTTTTTTTTATATGTTTATATTTCATTTGTAACCTGTAGTCGATATTAAATTTGTCAAATTTTCTTAATTACACAGCGATACTTTTAGTAAATGTCCTTCAATTTTAGTTTCCATCGCCCCATCTCTCTCCCCCACCTCTTCTTTGCTTTTCTCTCCCTCCCTCTTATTCTGATCTTTAACATTAGATCGTCTATGGTGTGTGTATGTCACCACGAAATGTATCTTTATGCATTAGACATCCGACAACATTCATATTTCTCTTAATTAAACCCCTTCCACTCACCTCTCCTAAAATTCTCTCTGTTAAGTTTTAATCTCCCACCTTCTCTCGTCTGTTACCCCTCTCTTTAGCTCTAACATTCGTCCCACACTCTCATACTTACACTCTCTCTAAATTCTATTTTTATTTCTGGAGTTGTTTTTTTCTGTTTTCTTTTTGAATTTGTAGGTCTAATGAATCGAATCGTATTTACGATTCCAATGGAATAAATTATGACCATGGAATATTAGTGTTTAAGTCTTTTTATTATATCCTTACTCTGTCCTGGACATTGAGTTCTATCTGGATTCTACCCTTTTGGAATTTTTATTAAAAAATATACATGTATGTGTATGCACCTATGTATATATATTTATATATTTTGCATATGTATGTGTATATTTACCACACATAAACACGCATATACACACACACACACACACACACACACACACACACACACACACACACACACACACACACACACACACACATATATATATATTTGTTTAAACGTTATTTTTAATGAATACACATATGTGAGTAAATGCTTTGTTTTTGTTATTAAATGTTTATTAACGTTTAAACAAATAAATTAAAAATATGTCTAATTTAATGCATTGTCAAAAGGAGTTCGACTGTCGGGAAATGCGAGGAAAGAAACTGTTGGAGTAGAAGTTGCGGTTATATTTAACTAATTCAACAGTAAAAGGGTGGGACCTAGATGCCAATCTATTAGTTGGCTTGAATTCATGTTGTCGGTGCACCAGGGAAAATAAAACCTCGTCACAGCTGTTGACATGATAATATTTGTAGAAAAGACAGAGGAAGTCATATCACATCTCTGAGAAAGTGACTGAAGTCGAGATGTTAAATCAGGATCGATTACATTGCAGATCCTTCTTTGGATTTTATCAAGAACCTCAGGATGAACTGCAGGGCACAGACCATATATATATATATATATATATATATATATATATATATATATATATATATATATATATATATATTCAATGCACGGACGAATAGTAGATTTGTAGATGTAATATGCACTCTGACGAGAAAATCTGCCACGACACAATGATACAACTTTCCTAGCAGTAGATGCAACTATCGATTCAATTATAGTTTTTCCACTTCAATATATATATATATATATATATATATATATATATATATATATATAAATAATTACCGTTTTTTTAAAATAGAAGCATTTACCTTTCATTGACCGAATAACCAGTGCTACTGTCTGTTAAAATTCTTCAAATCTTTTACTTTACTATAACTTTTACACTTCAGTTCCACTTTCATCTGACCAAAAATATAGAAGTTGAAGTTCATAACATCTGTCGGAGTTAACTCCTCCTTCAGTCCGTTAACCCTTTCACCAGGGGTCTCTCTTCCCTGGCTATAAATAGCCGCTGACTCTTCGCCTCTATCTCTTTTTCCTTCAGGCCTGTGCACTGACACCTTGAGGTAAACTCTCTTTTTCCTTCAGGATTTCAGCTATCAACCTTGAAATGTAGGCGCTAACAAGGGATAGCGTGGAAACACGCTAAGCACAATATTCACACACGCACGCACATACAGAATATTCACACACACTTTGTCCTTTGTACTGTTTCCATGTATTGTAACTTGTTATTAATATATATTTGTATATATATATATATATTATCGGTCTTGTGCTTTGTTTGCTTTCTTTGCCTTCTTCTTTGGACTTAATCAAAGTCCAACATTTTTATGTAGTTGGGCCCGGCGAGCAGGAGAATCTGAACCTTACATGCGTTTCTTCTACGACTGACTTCTATCAACAACATAACAGCCACGCCATGAACCCTCAACAAGTGGTAACCGCCACACATCATTCTATTAAAATAATTTCTCTTCAAAATCGGTTTTGCGTAACTGTTGTTACTCTTTCCAGTATTGATGGGTATTTCCTCCCTAACTTTTTCTCGGATGTACGGTGGAACATAATTATCTTCATTAGTTCATTATTTTCTCTTTAACTTACATGTACAATGCATTATAGTTCTTGCTGCTTTTGGAAGTCCTCATATTTTCTGTTATTTTTGTAAAGTTCTTTGTTTGTGATCATGTAGCGCCAGTCCAATATGTTTGAAGGATGATGCTCTTCTCTAAGAACTATGTGCGAATTTTATTAAGGAAATCAATAATATATGAAAATAAATGAAAATATCTATTAAAAAATTATAAAATGTCTATAACACGTCTATAAAATGTACATACAAATCTATAAAAACTCCATAAATAATCTGTAAAAGTTCTTTAAAATATGTATAACAATCTTTTAAAAGATTTTTATAGATTTTATAATGTATAAAAATGACTATGAAATGTTTATAAAAAGTCTATGAATAATCTATAAAAATGTCGATAAAATTAGACACACAAATAGAGATGGGTATAACCTAAGAGATGATACCTGTTTTGTATTCGACCATTTTAACAAATGGCATTAGTGCAAACCGGACATTTCCCTTTAGAAAACGTATATTTGACTAAATTGATAAACATACTTTCTTTATCATTTGTGGTATTCTGCCTTAGGGGTGTATAATCATTTTCGTGTCAGATAATAGAAAAGGCCCGTTTTTGGTTGAATTGGATAATTGATAATAGTTCAGACGCTCCAGAACTGGAAGGAATAATAATAATAAAAGCAATAAAAATATTTAATTAATAATAATAATAATAATAATAAAATAATAAATTAATTATTAATAACAATTATTTAATTATAATAATTTCCTTTTTTTACGTCAGTACTTAAATTGATTTTCCTGAAACTAATTTCGTATGATCTCTCGTCTCTGTCCATCTGTCGGTTTATATATACGACGAGAGGTTTGACACAATATCAGAATTAACGAGGAGCCTTTTGGTGCCAGAAACTGCATCATACCTTCGCCATGCAATTTGCAGTAAAGAATTTCAGCAATTCATCGTCAAAATTATTATTTTTTTTTTATACAAGAAAAACTTATACATCTCAGAGGAAATACCGACTAAAACAATCTCAAAGTACGTATATTTGCTCTATTATTCTGAAATTTTAGGTAATGTTTGTGCTGTATTTTCAAAGGTTCTTGCAATTCATCACTATTTATGTTCTCATGTTTTCCCACAGATGCTTAAGTCGGGAGATCAAAATTTTCTCTTTCTGCTTTGCAAAACTGACACGTCCGGGCATTATAAACATGAATTTCAGCGATCTATATTTAGCTTCCGTTTCCTGGATTAGACCTAATGTGTGAACAGTGTCGGACATGAGTTTTATATTTCGATATTCTTATACAGTTTAAATATCAGGCGAGACTGCGCCTTCTAGCCTTGCCCGGACGCCAGTCTAGGAGAAGAAATACTTTACGGTAAGAAACAGAAAAACGTCCCACTATGTCATGGCAATTAATAAATAATAAAGAAGATGGGTTTGTGTAGAGATAAAAGGAAGAAGGAAAAATCTGAATACCAAATCGTAGAGAAGGCAATGGGGTAACACTTCAATATCTTTCCCAAGATTCCATGGCAATTCCAGTTAAAAAAAGAAGTCATTCCCTATATCCTGAGAGAAGTCATTCCTATGAGAAGTCATTCCCTATATCCTGACAAGGAAAAGCAAAACATTGAATTCCAAACTGGAGGGAAGACAATGATACACTACTCCACAATCTTTCCCAAGAAGGTATGGCAATTCGCAAATAATAAAGAAAAGGAGGCTGTGGAGTGATATGATTCTATTCTATATGTAAGGAAGAGAAACTCTGAAATTCAAATCATGGAGAATGCAACGAGAGACCATTTTACTATGTTTCCAGAGAAAACATGGCATTTCACAGTTAAAAAATAAAGCAGTGGAGAGCCATTGCCTATATTCGGAAAGGAAAAAGAAAAAAAGTCCAAACCGGAGAAATGAGAAATCACATAACTTTTACCATGAAGTATAACAGTATAACACAAAGAAAAGGAAGCTATGGAGCGATGTGACTGCCACCGGTCCGAAGAGAGAAATAGAACTTGAATTTCAAAACTATGGAGAAATTAATTTGAAACTATATTTTACATGGCGATTCACAAATAATAAAACATAGTTATCTGTGGAGGTCTGTAATGGTCTATGTGCTGAAGAGAGATTACATTTAAAAACAATGTAAAATGCATTTAATAAAACTTATCATTTCCTCAAAGAATTCTTGAAGAGTACAAACTTACAAGCTGAGTTAACTTCAAAGATAATTATAAGTTATGTTATATAACAGTGTGAAAAATATGACCGTGGGAATTTTTGCTACAACCTAATAATTACTGGCCGCCAGTAATACATCCCCTACAATCGGCTCAAGTCAACAAGATCTAAAATTTGTTGCCAGAAACTTTACGAAATTAAAATCACACATTAGGAGAAATAATTGGCTTGCCACTAAACGCTGTAATCTTGTTATCGAAAGGTTTCTGCAAGTTTCTCGGCTTTACAAAACGGGAAATAAAATGACAGTTTGGTTTCTTCTGAAATCAAATCATGACGCTTCCTCGCCACCTTCTCAAACGTCCAAAGTAATACAATGTCAATAAAATAAGTATTATTCAAAGGAAAGCATATCCGCATGCATTTTCACTTCGTACTAACGTTATATGCAAGTCAATACAATGATAAGAATTATGAAACTAATGGTCCTAGAACCATGAAATGATTTATGATTTATTTATAGAGAATCTATTTTCGCTATATAAAATTATGTGACTTCCATTATTCTTTCCGTCACACCCTCTAAAATAGCCATACATTGACCAATCGGAACCAAATTTGGGGGATAAGTGCAAACAGAGAAGGTGCGTTTGCGAGAACTATAAAAAAGTCACATGACCAAACTCTTCAAAAAGTTAGAATTTGGCTACCGAAAGAAATATTTACGCATGGTCAGTTGTATGCTGCATGCTCAAGATTAAGAAATCCTAAGAATTTATTCTTCGTTTTTAAAAGGGTAAAACATTTCTTAAAAAATATTGTTTATGACGAAGTCCTATAAAATTAAATTAAAATATGTTTTTTTTTTCCAAACATCAGTTTATTCAAACTTCATCGATTGCTTTGCGAAACTGAACTAACGTAGAGTTTGTAAATCTGGACATGAAATGTTAGCGATAACTTCAACAATATCAAATACAATGAGAATTTCAACACGCCTCAGCGTGCTAGAAAAAAAATTCTAGTATCACAAAATCCACGATCTTATTAAATAGAGAATTTCGTTTATACTGGGTTATAAAAAAGTGTGATTATTTACACGGTTCCAATTTATATGAATGGATATGAAACTAGATACTTGTTTGGTTAAATTTCAACAAGAACTTGTGTGTATTTCAAGAATAATATGAGTCTAATGATGCAATATCGCCCATAAACTGCATTCCAGCATTATATTCAAATCAATGAAATAATCAACCTAATAATCCTAGCACCACCAAAGATAGGCTGTATGTAGAAGTCCCCAACTATTTACTAAGCATAGCTTACATATGGCACAAGGCCGCGAGTATTCAGCACCCATCGAGGATAGAACACTACTCAAATGTAATTGCTTTAGAGAAACATGTTTACTAACCATTACAACACATCGACGTGCCCAATATAATTGTTGCATATAATTTGGAGCGATGAAAAAGAAACGATATTGCCTAAAAATGGCTGACAGTTGTTATTACTATGTAGAACAACTTAACATTAAACATCAGTGGTAGTAATATTTGATTCAAGATTTTATTCAAGATTTTTGACAGTATATGCAGTGAACTAGAGGATAGTTGAAGACATACAAAGTCAATCTTTTTAGTCAATCAACAAAGCGATCGAAAACTAAAAATCATTCTATAACAGACACCAGTGCTGTATCGGTTCAGGACGTGGCCCTGACAACTTACTTTCTTTTGTAGCTTCAATCAACATTTGTTCCAATATTATTCCCCCGAAGTCCATATTCTACTATCGATTTACACGACACTCATTAAGCACGTTAGCCCACGTTTTCCACTGCCTCTCTTGTGTTCAGTTTATCCAGTTAAAGCGACATTATCAAATCTTCACCTTTCTTACCATGAGTTCCAGTAATTTCAACTGTCTCTTCCTGATTAGAATTATATAAGTTCTTTATGGTACTAGTTTTTTTTTTCTCAAAACATGTTGCTCACATGTTCCGTCTTAAGAATTCACAGAATCTTTTGTAGAACCAGATTTGTACTACCTCATGTCTTCTCTCAATGTGCGAATGAATTACCCAGCATTCGCTGATATATTTCTTTTAATCCTTTCAACCCAAGCGAGGTGACAAAGCCAAGGGATTAGGGAGAATGAAAGAAAATGAGAAAACATCCGTGAGGAGAAATAATAATAATAACAATAATAATAATAATAACAATAATAATAATAATAATAATAATGGATTATGCACGACCGAAGATGGTGAAGTGACGTTACATTTATTTTAGCTGACTGGAAAACAAGAAGCTGGAAGAGAGCTCCTGGGTCGAGAAGTGCGAGAATAGAAAATTTTAAAATAGAATTTTGGTTATATCTAGCAATTTCAAAAGTAAAATGATGAGACCTTGCCGCCAATTCAGTACTGCGCTTGAATTCATGAAGACAACGTGCAAAAGAGCAATACGCACAGAAAAAAAACAACAAAAAAACTATGTTACGGCGGTGGGAAAATGACTGGAACCGAAATGTCGGGTCAGGATTGAAAAGATTGCAGATTCTTGTTTGAATTTTCTCAAGAATCTCTAAAACCATAGCAGATGCACAAGACCTGATGTTATAGCATTAATCAATGTGTCACCACTAGAATATCGTTTAGAATAATTGAAACATCAGCATCTCTTTGTCACTTACACGTAGGCATATCAATAATCCTATAGATAAATCATAAAAGGCCTTTTATTTTGAGCAATATATAATTATTTTTCATCATCCTCGCCTTTCCCACCAGTGCACTTCATTCAACAGGTGTCTTAAGATTACATATGTTTAATATTATACAGGGTGCTCTTAAAGTCTTGGCAACAATGCATATTTTCAAGAAATGAAATTTTCAAAAACATTTTAATGAATTGGAATATTAGCAAATAACATCTTCAATAAGATTTCCATCATTTGTAACGCAAAGGTTGATGCGTTTTGCAAGATTCACGTGAGCTCTGTGTAATAACTCCACACTGATGTCAGTACATTCATTCTTTATGCATTCAATCAAGTGTGTTGTATCTGTGATTTTCATTGAGTACGCCTTCTCCTTTAGCATAGCCCAGAAAAAGAGGTTAACTCTATCTTCTTTCGACAAAACCATGTTTAATCAGTGGAAGTAAAAAAATATAGTTAATGAAATTTCCCATGTGTCTCGACTTTAGGGCCACCCTGTATATTTCCGATCAAAGTTCATCATGGATTCATCCTCGTGTATATATTCGAGTTCTTTTCCCACGAAGACAAGTGGAATTTGTTTATGTGCATATGTGAATAAGACATGTCGTATGATTGCCACATCTATGACCTATTTCCGATCATTTTAATTGCATATTGGAATAAAAAGCTTATCAAGACAAGAATGCATCTTATCACCGGATTTATTCAGCAAAGCGACCCTAAGAGAACTCTAGATTACAGCAGGATTTATTATTAGTGGAAAGAATCTTCCCAACTTAAGATACCTAGATAACATTGCGTGGAATCTTCAGGAACTATGAAATAAGGCAGGAAAGGAAAGCAAAACAAGGAATAACCATCAGCTGTAAGAAGACACATTTAGGATGATTTTCTAAGCGTATCTTAGATGTGACACAAGGCTGAAAGTCTGGCGCAGACATTGAGAACCGAACTCACTGCTCATTCGTAATAGACATAGTCAGACAAGCTTGCTAACCATTACACCATGCTGAGGTGTTCCAGAAATGATGGTCATTATTCCAACTCTCGACGGAAAAAAAGTACTTACGAATAGTGAAAGTTAATTTTCAGAAACTAAGTATTAAAATATAGGAAAATTACATTACAAACAAAGAAAAGAGTGTTGAACTGGTATTTTAGATAAGTTCGACTATTGCCCTGTCTTTTGAACAAAAGCGGGGGTTTATCCTTTGTTTTCTGTTTAGGATCGAGTTTCCGGTTCCTTCTAAAGTGCACTGTAACACTATACATCTAACCTCTCAGCCTGAAATTTTATTTACTAATTTTATTTTCCTTCTTGATAGGAACGGGTAGGTTTTGCCTATCGTCCGGTTCACACTCCTCCCCGGTCTTTTGAACAAGAGTGGAGGTTTATCCCTTGTTTTCTCTTTAGGATCGAGTTTCCGGTTCCTTCTAAAGTGCACTGTAACACTATACATCTAACCTCTCAGCCTGAAATTTTATTTACCAATTTTATTTGCCAATTTTATTTTCCTCCTTGTTAGGAACGGGTAGGTTTTGCCTATCGTCAGGTTCCCAAGCCTCCCAGGTCGTTTTAATGGGGGTGGAGAGTTCATTCTCTTTCCTTTTCATTGTCTTTCACTCCCAGTAGCGCTTTGCGTCTTAGTAGCATTATCGCCTTTCTTGGGGTGAATTGATTAAAATAAATATCTATCCTTTTAGACGACAATAAAGTCTTTAAAAATTCCTTACATATGTAGAAGAGGCTCAAAGTGACAGAAGTCTGGTTATGTTTAAGGATGCTGAGCATACGGTGGGTGGAATACAACGAGGAAGTGTAAAGAAAACATGCTAATAAAAAGAACATTGGAACGTAGAATCAAAAATAGATGGTTGAAATTTCTAGGACACATAATGAGGAAAGAAGGCTTGGAGAGTATAAAACTAACAGGATATACTGAGGGCAAAACGGACAAAAGGAAAAAATCGAGTAACCTACCTAATGAATTTGTGATGGCAGAACAAGCATGGGGAGGGATAGTAAGAGGAGGAATATGAAGACGTTGTCGAGAGTTATGATCATTCATTTCTCGAAGGAGCACGACGCGTCAAAGAAAAAGAAGACACAATAATTTAATTTTCACTATTTAACAGCATACATTTTTTTCCCTTGGCCTAGTGCATCGCAATTTCGCAACGTTCAATTTCGTAACGTTTTCGCTCGCAGCCGGTTATCTGAGACAAATAAAGTTGGCCGAACAGATGAAGAAACAGATAATGTCACAGAGCCGTTGAATATATAAACGCTCAGTTTGGTTTGTGGACAATTGGCACCAAAACTGCTACTTCAAAACAGAATCAGGAGTTTGAGGCAAGAATCAATACTTGCTAGACAGTTACCTTGACGCATTTGTTCAATTTTGTGCGGAATATGCGCAAATACATCTCCCAAAATGCAATTAAGACGACATCACATTGTGATAAAATATTAACATTACTGGTTTAAATTCTATTATGCTTCTTTTATTTATTAGTTTCTTTTGCTGTGGTTTTTTTATAATTCTCAAAATCCTTCTTTCCTCACACATTTTATTGTTATCGTCTGCTTTTTTGTGGTACAATATTTTCTTCCTTTATATGTATTCTTTTTCAATAGATCTTTTCCTCTCCTCTTTCCTTTCCGTCCTTTTTTTTTGTTTGTTTGTTTTTGTCTTTGGTCACATCACGTTGAATCACCGGCTCCCGAATGATACCCGAAGTTAAGCAACGTTGAGCTTTGTCAGTATTTAGATGATAGACCGTCTGGGAACACCAGACGCACTCATCTTGGATGTGCGGGTGGTGTAATGAATAATGTCTCGGAATTGTTAATCGTAGTGCCGAGTTCCAGTTCTAGTTGGGCTCGTTATAATCACTTACGTGCAAATACTTTTTTAAATCGATGTCACCTTATGCAAGGCAGTAAAGCCACTAAGACACAAGGGGTGTGGAAGAATTAGGAACAGAAATATTAATAATGAACGGGAAGAGGAAAAAGTAATCAAGAGGACAGTAAATAGCGATTGCCATCGCTTTAAAAATTTTGCAGATTAAAGTTGGCTGGGAAGTATGGAGCCGGACGGAAGTCTCACAAGAAAAAAAAATTAGCTTGCGTGTTGGGATATTTCTTTCAGAGAGCTTTTAAATTTTTCACAAAGCCGAACAGAATGGGATTTTGCGAGATGTTTGGCTTAGAGAGGTAGTTGGGGAGACTCATGATCGCTTTCGTTCAGTAAGAACTTCTCATCTTAGAGCTAATATTATTTCTGAAGCACCTGTTCCAATACGATCACCAAAGTTAAGCAACGTGGAGCCTGATCAGTACCTAGGTAGGTGACCGCTTGAAAATACCAGGTGCCTCGAGCTTGTATGTGCGGGTGGTGTAATGAATAATGGCTCAGAATTGTTAATCGGAGCGCTGAGTTCAAATTCCAGTTGGGTTCGTTATATTCACTTACGTGCAAATAGGAATGGTATGAACCCACCTCTTCTTCCTCGAATAATTAGTAAGACTTGTATCACTATCATGATTATTATCTATATAAAATAAATATAATAGCCTACAAAATATTTAGATTTTGACACTAAATGACCCACAGAGGTGTTGATGTGTTTCTAAACAGCATAACCAACCAACCAACCAAGGTTTGTTTTTTTGTATTTATTACTGGTTCTCGTTGTAAACCCTCTTCTTCCAAATATCTTCTGTTCTTCTATCTATGCTCTCCAAGCGATGCTAAAATACGCCGACTACATCTCTTGAGGAATGGTGACCTACCGGGTGCTAGCTTGCAGACCGGGGCAGGGATGTATAAACTTGACCAATGTTTATCAAGCGGCTCAAGTATAAATATGAAGTATAACTGCCATCTTGGACTTTCTCTTTATACTTGATGACCATATTTGTATGCCGTCTTGCATTTGATATTGATAGTATAACTTTCCAATCCTTGGCATTGTTTGTTGTCACTTTTTCGTTATTTCTACAATTGCCTCAGTAATCCATTCATTCCTCTTTTACCTCGTTTTCCTTCGGATAGTCTCATTTATCGACCTTACTAGTGTTTCTCTCATCATGTTCCAATTTGGTATTGTAGTCTCATCTGCTTGCAACTTTAATTCTTCGAGAGTCTGTCGTATTGCAGGCTAGGCGTTGGGTGTCCATTTACAGCCTTACAAAAGACTCACTGATACGCAATGCTTAACAAGCTATTCCAGCTGACAATTCATACAGTAATGAGATTGATGCTCGCTGAGTGTCTCAGAGTTTGGTCATATTAAACTGAGTAAGTAAAAATTACTTATTGCGATAATAATTCAATATTTGTGAAGCGCCACTGAAACAGTTCGGGTGGTATTTTTAAGTCGATCGTGCACCCGTCTGGGGAGCTATTGACAATTTCACATCCTTTTTAGTATCTCATGAACGGATTCTTTCGTTTCAAAACGGCCTTAATCTAATAGCTATCTGAATAAAACGAGTAGTTTAATTGTAAAAACACGAGGGTAGACTGAAAAGTCCATAGTCTGACCAAAACACTCTCATGAATGGGACATATTAAGGTTTATTTTCCAATATACCCCCCCTTGCGGCCCGCACAGTTCTTCCATCGGTGTTGCAGTGCTTGAATCTCATTGGTGAAGAAGCTTTCATCCTGTTGGTAAAAAAAATCACTAACAACAGTTATGGCGTCATCAATACGATACTGGTTCTCATCCAAGTATCTGTTTCATGTTGGGTAATATATGATTGTCTGATGGGGCCAAATCAGGAAAATAGGATGGTTGATCAACCAGTTCAAGGCACAACAGCTCGATTACGTGTGAGGGAACATTGTCCCGGTGAAACATGACCGCTTTCGTCAGTTTTCCTGGGCATTTCCTATTGATAGCCTTTCGTATTTGCCTCAGACATTTCCATTGTACTCTCCATTGATGATGTTGTTCTCCCTTTTGAAGATAGTTAATAAACACAATGACTTCTGCATCCCAAAAGGCTGAAGCAATCCCATACAGAAAATAACTGAAATTCAAAACACGATCTACATAACCCAACATTTATTACCTAATTATAAAAAATATACACATATAGTATTACCTCCTAATATTATAAAATATCTTCCTGATCGGCGATTAAGAATTGTTCCAAATGAATGAATCCTATAAATCTTAAAGAGAACAATCCTTCATCAGACCCTATGAACTGATAATGAAGAAACATCACAAATAATAAAACCCACATCAGCTGAACACTCCCAAATACAGCAAATATAGCAAGTGTAACTAGAAAGGAAAATAATGATATAAACAAGCGATTAATCTTTTTGACTACCGAAAGCAAAATATTTAGAAGAATAATCGAATCAGTACTAGAATAAAAAGCCATGATTTTCTAAAAAAAATAATGCTAAATTGTTACGTAATATGATTCCTCCTATATGATAGTGAATGCTAGACAATCTCCTCACAGAGTGACTTGAAGTAACAGATAAGTAGTTTAACTGAATGATACTTAGAATACTATGAACCAAACACCTGAACAACGACGATCATCTACAACTGCAACAAAAGAATACTTTTACTTAACATCAGGAGTCAACAGTTGAATTTATGGGGCATATAATGGAAGATTTGATTCTCACAGGACAGATTGAAGGTAAAAGTGACACGAAATTAACGCATAACTTATCTGGCGAGCTTGCGTGAATGAATCACGGAGTAGTGTTTTTTGGGAGAGATCGTAAAAAAGGCAAAAGTTACAAAGAGCTACAAAGGACAGTAAGATGCGGAGAGCCTTGACCGCCAACGCTCTGAAAAGACACGGCATATATAATAAGACTATAAAAAAGAAATAACTTCTAAATTCCTGAATTCAAAAAATTTTAAGAAAAATATTTTATAAATTTCACTCGAGGGTAACTCTAAATATTCGTTTAATGATTTGCCGAATGTTTTCTGTATGAAAATAGTTTAACTCACCATGACAATTAACATTAATAGTCTATTGTTTTATTCTGTTATCCTTAGCAAATGCAACTACCTCTACCTACAGCTTGTTGGTTACTGAATGGCTACAAATGAACACAGAACAGAATGATAATATCATAAAAATGGTTTAATTATTTGTCCACAAGACTTGTTATTAACTCTGTTATTATTTATTATTGAAAACCCCGAAAAATAAAAAGTAGCTTTCTTAATACCTCTGTCAGCTACTTTTATTTGGTTTTCGTCGTTATATTTGTGTAAATTAAAAGCTGTTTTGCTTGCTTACTAAAAAAATATAATGAAACCTATTTTGCATATTTGAAACATAGAAATTCAGTTTTTAATACTAGCCATTTAATTGAATTTTCAAAAGTAAAAGGTGTTTTCCTTTTTTAATTTTCAAAAATAAAAGTTTTTTTTCTATCTTATAACAGTCAGAAAGATCACTGAAGACAATATATGCGAAGAACATAAAAACTGAATATGCATTAATAACAGTCGAGGGGTAAACTGTCGCTTTTATATTTTTAATTTCGCGCATGCGCGTTGTATGTTTTTCCTTTTGTCGACAGCCCGCTGTAGTAGGATCAGTTGACCAGCCTCTGTTTTAAAAGAGCACCATGGCGTGATTCACGCCTCCAGAAATTTGGAAACGGCATGCTGTATTGTTTGATATTAGCGCAGGAAGCTCCAATACGAACATTTCAGAGTGTTTGGGTGTCAATCTGAGGACAGTGCAAAGGACTCGAAAAGAGTTGGATGAGTCTAATGGTGATTACGAAGGTACGGCAGCTTCGAAAGCTCGCTCTAATCGTTCTGATGAGAAAAGTACTCACAAATTTGTTGGTGAGGGCTTTACACCCAAAACGGAGGCCTACATCAAGAGCCGTGAGGAGGTAGTGCTGCCATGGGTCAAGAAGGTGGCTGCTGGATGACACTAATTTGGGCACGAGAACTCATTACCATGCCACGCTAGCAGGAGAACTCAATCATTGCTGTTGGACAATTTTTCCGGCGACATCTGGCCACCTAACTCCCTTGATTACTACGTGTAGGGTGCAGTTGAGACCGACAAAACTCCTTGTAACAACAAAAATGAGCTTGAGACAAAAAATTTGGAAGCATCCACCAACTTAAAGAAGGAGACCGTCTAGAAGAGTTTCAAGTGATTCTGAAGTCGTCTGAAGGCCGTGGTTGAATCCAATGTCGATTTTATTGAATAAATTTACTCTTTAGTTTTTCAAGATTTTTTTTGTGTGTGTAATGTTGGTAAATATATCTGTTAAAATGAGATATTAGGGTTATTTTCATTTTTGCGTAATTTAGACTATAATTTATCTATCGCACCCTGTAGAATATTTTAAATGAGGCGTGTCAATGCCCGACGGTGGTAATGGAGGTTTAGTCAACGTGTGCAGATGAGGTGCGTTGTTTATTTAGTAATCTTTTGCAAACGTAGCGTATTCTATCTGAATGCACTGTGTAAACACCTCTATTAATATATGGAAATGGAATTATATTTACTTTGGGAGTTTACTGTCACGAGAGGATACACCTGCTTCTTACATTTCGTTTTAGTTGGGGCATTAATTGAATCGACCTTTCTAAACGTTTCAAATTCAAACCATCCTGACATTCAGCTACATTAACAGTTATCTTTATTAACTTTTTAGCGAAATTGTGGGTGGGGGTTACGTAGCAAAAAATAGTTTCCGTTTTTTTAATTGTAAAAGAATATAAACATTTTGGTTTTAAATACATAAAAAATGAAGGAAATATTTCAAATAATTTTTATAGCATAATTTTTTTATTCCAATATAATTATAAAATTGTTATGAATAATCAAGAGTGGTCTTCCCTTGTTTTCTTACACTCTTTGAGAGAGCTAATTCTTTTTACTGGGATTATAAAAGGACACCTTGTTGAATAAAGATTTCTTAAAGCATACACCTGCGGACTGCTGACATTACAAAAATATTTTATCCATATATCCTAAAAGCAACTTTAGCAAGATTTTTATTATCTACAGTGTAACCCGGATATAAGAGAGTTGTCGGGACCGGAGAAGAAGTCTCTTATATCCGAGTTTGGTCTATTTCATATACATTAACACAGGCTCTAATTTGGGACCAAAGGAAATCTATCTTATATCCGGGTTTCTCTTATATCCGGGTCTCTCATATCCGGGTTACACTGTATTTCTGTTCAAGAAATTCTTATGCTAACAAAATTGAACATACTGTTTTAATCATTTCACGCCAAGCAAGGCGATAATGTCAGTAAGACGCCGAGGGTCACTGAGAAGGAAAGAGAATGATAAGGCTTTAGTCAGAAGAAAGAACAATAAAAGTAAATGGTTCAGGAAGACAGGAGATCCTGATTGACGTTGCGGGGAAGCAAGAAGGCGGGTGTAGAATTTCTAGGCGAGAAAAGAAACCATTAGATTAGATTAGATCTAGTAAAGGGAAGAGAGCTAGTTGAAAATCTTGTAGAAAGCTTAAATTCATACGACCGAAGTACCAAAGAGGAGAGATAATTAGAACAACTGTCATAAGAATTTTTTTAGCAAATACAGAGGGAAGCCACGTCACGGCCGTGGGAAAGTGACTGAATTATGGATATCAAGTCAATACAGATAACATTACAAACCCTTTTTTGGATTTTGTCGAGAATCTCGTGGTACATAGCAGGCACAACAGACCAGATGTGGCAGCAGTATTCAATGCACGGACGAATGGTAGATCTATAAATCGGCAAGATAGATTCTGGCGAGAAAAAATATATGGAAAACACAGCGAGCCAACATTCCGAGCAGCAGACCTAGCAATTGATTTAATAGAATTAGCCCACTGTTGCAAGTGGTTATTTATTTTTACAACCGTTTTTTGTTTTAATAATTTTAACACAATCAAAGGCAATAAAGCCACTAATACATAAGGGTGTTATTAAGTGTGAAAGAATATGAAAAAGAGAATGGCTATTAAGTAGCGAAAACAATAAAAGAAGAGCAATGAAGAAGACAGAAGATAACGATTGAAATTGCATTTAAATTTTTGAAGATCACGGTTGGTTGAAAAGCATAAAGCTGGAAGAGAGTTCCACAAGTGAGAAGTGTGAGAGAAGAAACTGTTAGCATAGAACTTACGGTTACCTGTAGCAGTCATTTTAATTGCAAATGGATGCAACTTTGTTGCCAATCTAGTACTGCGTTTAAATTAATAAAGACTAGTTACCGTCGAGGAAAATCCATCCGAACAATTGCCATGAAAGTATTTATAGAAAAGGAACAAGGAAACTACATAAAGGCTGAAAGTGACTGAAGCCGAGATGCCAGGTCAGGACCAATAAAATTGCGGATTCTTCATTAGATTTTATCAAGAATCTCTAAAGAAATAGCAGGATCATCAGGCCATATGTGGCAGCAATATTCAAATTGTTTTTTTTTAATTATTTTTCATTGTATATGTTCTGATGATTTTCTTAAATTTGAAATGGTAATTTCTGGGAAATATAAGATAAAAATAATTCTTTTCTAGCTGTTCTCTATGTATTTTAGACTTCATACTTCTCAGACCTATTTGTGTATTTTGAAAATTTGTTCTGGAAAAATGTGTCAATATGTTTCAAGACTGATTCCGAACCACCAAGTAAAAGAATTAAATTATTTACGAGCTAAACAGTCTGATTAACTTTAAAAGAAGCTTTTTGCTTAATTAAAATATCTGGCATGAATTTCATTTAAAATATCGAAAATATTCTACCATTTTTTTATTATTTTATATAAGTTCCTATTTAGTTGAATACACAAATAAAATATATTTCTTAGAAGATTTAAAGGTTGCGAACTATACGCTAAGAATTTATTTTAAATGACTTGATCGGGTCATTTGTTGTATTGAGAGATGACTGTAGTCCTTGCCTGATCTTGTTCTTTTTGTAATCGGAGAATCCAAGTAGTGAGACTTCCAACTCTTTATAGTGATCTAAGCGCAACTTAGATGTGTCACAAGGGCGAAAGCACCCAGTGAAGATCGACCTCACTGTTTATTCGTAACTGTTCTAGCGAGACAATCTTGCTAACCATTACGATATTTGTGTCAAAAAATACAGAAAATGTGGCACAAGGCCTAAAAAAAGGGGATGTGGTAAAGGACAGTCGTCATCTGTCTTAACATTAACCTTAGCTAGCCGCAAACATACAAACAATATTCCTAACACCAAAACAACACCTACCATAATACCGCGTTGAAAATCCTAAATAGTCTCCATATGTATAATCATTTTTTTTTTGTTAGGGGAACCCAGTAACGATCGAACTTAATACTTAGTCGTAATTATCCTAGCTAGACAAGCTTGCTAACCATTACACCACCTCGAGATGCTATGCCATCTTTTTATATGTTACATAAACCAATTACTGTGATTCCTTAGCATGTGACTAATTAGCATATGCCTAGTATTTAGGTCTATATTATGTTTGTTTTATCCACCCATCCACCAGACAAAAATTATACATATACTAGTTAGGACTTCATAGAGATTCTGGTGTATTATGGTGGCTGTAGTATGAACGATATATAAGAATGTATTGTTTTGGTGTAAGGAATATTGTGTTATGTTTGGGTCAGTGATTGTGGCGTGTTTAATGATAAAACAGAACAAGACCAGCGTTACCTTGTGCCACATTTTTGTATTTTTATACAAAATGAATTGCTCACAGGTTTCTGCTTCTCTATTTGTTTTGTTGTTTTCTGCTGTAAGGATTTCTCCTCTACGTAAAATCGTTTATAATTGTTAAATTATTACGCTACAAAGATTTACAAGACGCAAGCCGCAGCTTGTAAGGCAACAAATTGCAACTCCCTGAAGACTAAGAAAAGGTAAGGTTGAATTTTTTCCTTCTTTATAGCACTGGTGACCTGTCTTGTAAGTCTAGTTTTTGTTTTGTGTTATCAGTGATAATTTCAATTTCGCCACAATACAGATAAGAAAATGTTTACTCTTTTAATAATCACTCAATACAAGTCCCCAAATGACACTCAAGGTAGTGTTACTGAATGATATTGGTTTATGGACGTAAGAGTGGAGGCAAAATCGCATATTATGATCGTATGAACAAAAAATAACAGCTAAAGAGGTTAATATTATAACAATGGTGAAAGGATCCATTTGAGAGCCTATTCCACAAAGTAGCCGTTCTTGGGAAGAAGTTGTCAGCTTAGCACTTCTTCCTTACCAATGGAATACGAAGGGAATTGGGTTGATCAGACTTGTGTCGTTTCCTTATAAGAAATCCGTTTTGGTGACTGGTATGTTGTGCTTGAAATAAAGAGATTGCAAATATACGTTGAAATTTTTGCCCATCGCGCTCAGTCATTGAGAAAACTAGTGGAAAATACAAAAATTTCTTCGCAAAAGATTAATTTGTAATGTCTTAAATTTAAATATTGATATTTCTATCTATTTTGCAATATACATTTTTACAATTTAAATAAACTTTTAATTAAATATTAAAATGTTAAAATTATATTCAAATATTACCAGCAATAAAAATTTCGTCGGCATTACTTAACCAAATTAGGTTGATACGCCGTAAAACATGATAAATCAAACCAAACCAAACTTCTTAATTGCTATTGTTCCCAGGTCCACCCTGGCCAGGGGTGGTAGTACCTGTAAGGGTCCAAGTGAAACAGTGAACTTCCAAACTGGTGTCAAGACATGAAAATATAAAAATACATTAGAAAAAATTACCAACAATACATTTTCACAGTAAAAGAAAAATTACCAGCGATATATTATTGGAAAAAAAAAGCTCTGAAGAAAATTAAATTTCGGCATTAAATGACCCATAAGGAATTGATATGCCGTTAAAAAATAAAGCAAACAATACGAACAGTTTCTTCCTAAGAACCGCTTCTTTATAGAACAGTATCTAGAGAGGATGCTTTCCCGAACACTTCAGTTTTAATCACTTCAAGTCTAGGGGTAACCGTTGTCTGCTTTGCCTATTCTCATAAACTGCACTTACCTCCTCCTTTTATGTTCATACAACAAGCTCATTTAATCACCCTCTACCTTGAGTGGCACTTGGGCCTTGTAATAGGGTGAATATTAGTCACAAAATATCTTCTATTCGACCCATTCAATTCCCAGATAAAAACGTAGCCGTCTGGCATGTACTATTTTTCCTCCGTGTATTCCTTTTATCATGTGACTATGGACGTCTGTCTGTCTCTCTGATTATTTGTAATGACCTATGAATCTGGCTAAAAGAAAACTTATAAGATCTGTGACACGCATTTTAAAGCAGAAGGAGTCATTAGGCTGATTGAATCATTTCTCTGCAAACTGGCCGCTTGCCCACTGGACAGGTTGCAAAGAGCTAAACAAAAAGAATGGCACAGTTCCCTCCCGAACGAAACGAAAGGTGACTGCCAACTTCGTTAATGGGATGCCGATGGACAGTGCTATCCGACAGAGCTATCTACTTCATAACATTACGAATCACCCTACGAAGCTCCCACAGGAAAATATAGTTTCTCCTTTATCAAGAAAGGTTTAAACAACCTTTTAGACGTTTAGTGTATTTTAGTAAAATCTAAGACAAGGTGGAAATTTTTTTTTTTGCCTGACGCACTTCGTCATTTCTTACTTCACCGAACTAAAGTTATGTTTATATTGATATGATTACACATGCGCATGAAGAAGAGGGAACGCTGAAATTTTAAATTTAATTTAATTTTTTAAAATATATATTTTAGGTATATAGTCTAAACGATTTAATTTCGTTTTTCCAGTTCATTTTTTATAGCATCTATTATTAAATATTCCACATTGTGACAATAGAAGATGTGCTAAAAATGGTGAAATATTGTGAGAACCTTTACGTAAATTACTGTTGATGATACAGCGATTAAAGCACTTTCTGTACACTATGTCTCAGTAAATTAACTTCACTACAGACAGTGACAGATACAGTGGACAGTGGCAGATACAGTAAACATAAACCATAAACAACAAACTCATTGCATAAAGTGCGTAATTTTAATTTTTAAAATTCCGGTTTAATTAAAAAGCGGAATTTTAAAAAATTATAATTACGCACCTAATGCAATGAGTTTGTTGTTTATGGTTTACGTTCACTGTATCTGCCATAACACTATTTATTTACACACACACACACACACACACACACACACACACATATATATATATATATATATATATATTTATAATATTTTTTGTTTAAAAAATATGATTCCTTCACTACATAAGAGTTCTCATGTTTCAAAACCAGAGCCAAAACCATCCAAATAATTATTAAAATTATGTTTGAATTGAGGTGTTTAGTCCCGTTTTATCTTCAAGCGAAATTTTAAGTTCTTAAAAATTTTAGGATTTTAAGTTCCTAAAATTTCGCTTGAAGATGAAACGGGACTAAACACCTCAATTCAACATAATTTTAATAATTATATGAATGGTTTCGGCTCTCGTTTTTGAAACATGAGAACTCTTATGTAGCGAAGGAATTATATTTTTAAACAAAAAATATTATAATATAAGCTCTACTTCTGTATGCAGCACTGTCTTCTTAAAAATAAAAACAAAAATACTAATATATGATCTTATACATTGTGTTAAAATGTTACATTTTCGTAACGTGTTTTGCTCAATTATGATCAGTTATAATTAATACATAATCATGACAACATTTCAAGGAGTATTTATAAAAAGATACAATTTCTTCTACTTCTGTTTATAGATAGTAGCTGCCAAAAAATATACTTATATTTGCCTTGATAAAGTACATCAGAGGACCAAACGCGTCGACTGAGATAATTTTTTTTCTTTTCTCTATATTCATATTGTTTTGTTACAGATATATATTTTTTTTAATGCCTGAATTTTTATACAAACACATACACACATATCCAAACGAGTTACATTTCCTCATCGCCGATCAGTCGCATAACTATCACGAGTCACGATGTCTGGATGTTCTCTCACGAATGTCCCGTACCTTGAGAGACTTCACCTCAAGTGGAGTTCGTACATAAGATCCATCGCTAAAGATGCTGAAAAAAACAAATGTTCGGGCCTCTGTATTACTTTTGGCAAATTATTTTCCACCCTGCAATCCCATTCTCACAGACTAAATGTCGTAAGCCTCTCTCTTGCTCTATCGTTACTTCCATGGAAATTGCCCAGACGAACTACAATCCTTACTTTCACCAGGACTAACATTCACCGCTAAGACTCGCCATTTACGCACATTGTAGCGAACCATCCACTTCGGATTCCATTGGTGAGATGTAGCTTCCATTCGAAGAGGTTCTTCACACCAACCGCTTCTTTGCAGAACCGACTCCCACGAGGTTGCTTCCCGGATCTCTACAATTTTAACCTGTTCATTTCTAGGGTTAACCGTTCTCTTCCCCACATATCCATATAAGGTGCGCCTCTTACTCTATAATCCTCTAACTCGAATGGCTCTCGGGCCTTGTACATGGTGAACAACACACACATATATATATATATATATATATATATATATATATATATTATATATATGTTGTTATATATATATATATATATATATATATATATATATATATATATATATATATGTAAATACATGTGTAAATTATTCATTTCTTGACTGTCAATTAATGTCAGCGTGAGAGTGTGTTGCTTTAGGAGCTTTCTTTGAACGTTGATCTTCTCACGAGAATGTGAGACACTTTGGTTTTTCCTTTTCGGGTGGGGCACTTATGCAATTTCCTATCATGCAGCTGTACTGTGTCTGGACATCCCAAACTTAGCTAGGTTGTCTACGTGTTTCTTCGCTTGTTTGCATATCGGGATCACTCCAGGGCTACGAGATAAGTCTCTGAGACATCCGGCTCCTTTGTTACTTTGTTACGACACCTACTTCAAAGCTTAATTTTTTATTTGTTAGAGTGAACCCAGTATACATAAACTCGTCTAAAGGGATTCTACTTGAAAAGTAAATTCGTTTCAGATATCTGGTATTTCCTGGTTTGGATCACATCCTATGTATATGTGGAAGAATTTGATGCATAAACTCTATATAAGAAATGGTAGGTAGTTGAAAGTCACAATGGAATATTCTATGCATTATTTTTTTCATTTAATACGTCTGACTTGAATAGTGCAGTTATAATTAATAGAGGAAACAATTTATAGAGGTGAAAATGCATAGTATGTGTACTAACTTTGAGCCTTGCACAGTAAATTGCGTTCAGGTTCATAAAGAATGTCACCTTTCTTAATAAAACTGATGCTGCATTAGCTTAAGATATTTAAAAGCAACAGCGATAAAAAAACACACACACACACAAAAAAAACTAAAAAAACAAACCCCAAAGCAGAATACGGAAGGAAGCTGAATAAGGTTGGCTTGATACATTAGATGCCAGAAATTTAAATCTAAAGTCAAGTGTCGTTGTAATTTCAGCCTTTCTCTCGATGTATAATTATAATTGATGTTTGCTTGTATTTTGCTCTCTCCCTATCTATCTATCTATCTATATATATATATATCTATATATATATATATATATATATATATATATATAACCCCATGAATGAAAACATTATTTAGTTTGAAGATATCCTCTTGAAGAGCAAAACCAGTTACATAGGATGTTTTTTTTTTCATGTTGTCATTCAAATACGAATAAATAAATACGCTCAATTACACACAGATATACAGGGACTATCAAAAATCCTTTTACAGATATTGGGAACGCGTTCCTCACACCAAGACAAGGACAAAATTCTGCGTAAACATATGTACCCAAGTACTTTGTTTTCGAGTTATTAAGTTTAAAGAAATTTTCCTGTAGATGTCGCTGTGTTACCATTTAGATTAGGTTACATTTGTAAATCGTGTACATTTTTGGCTAGACCGTCTTCAACGTTTAACATATGTAGTAGTGAGTTAACTGAGAAGCTTTCTGATTTTTACAACCGGGCGACAATGGTAATGGACGCGAGGCATTTTAAAAAACTCGATAAATCAAAAACAATGGATTTACACACATATGTATATTTGGACTTTTGTCCGTGTTTTTATAGCGTTATACGTTAACTGTTTTTTTTATATTTTTATTTACATACGCTCTATTCCTGATATTGAGCAATTTTAACCATTTTAAACGATATTAATATCATATATATATATATATATATATATATATATATATATATGTATATATATATATCATATATATATATATATATATATATATATATATATATATATATATATATATATATATATATATATATATATATATATATATATATATATATATATATATATATATATATTATATAATATAGAATATCTAAGAATATAATCATTGTTTATAAAATGCTATGAAGGTTAACAAGAAGTTTTCTATGTTAATCAATTGTATATTTAGCCCTTACAGAGGCACAAACAAATATGCTCATACGACGTAAATTCGGAATATATGTAAAAAAAAATAGCTTAAAATAAGGGAAGTATTAATAATAAAAAAAATAAAAGGCAACACTCAATAATATTAACTGTGAAAATAAAAAAATATTCTCATCCCTATATATATATATATATATATATATATATATATATATATATATATTATTTAAAAAAATAAGCAAAATATCCTTGATTATGACTAATAGAATAGCCGAAAGGGCACTGAGAATTAGTAGAGTTGTACAATGTTTGCAAACTTTGTACTGAAAAGAAAATACTTGTACGAAAGCAAAAAAAAAGCAAAAATGAATAAAAAAAACTTAATCGTAGTAGCTTGTCACTCGTCTTCAATAAAACAGACACACACACACACACAAACACATATACACATATATATATAAATGTGTGTGTGTGTGTCAATTATGTAAAAAGTAAGACAGCAATAAATTAACGACGCGTCTTTGTCTTCTTTTTATAGTTAATTTGATAACCACAAAGTAGGTTTAGGGTCATTACTTACAGCATTATTCTTTGAGAAATCGTTTGTATCCGTGTGCCTCTGTACTTACTCTATCGTTTTCCGATAATAAACTTCTTTCAATTCCGCAACGGACAATGCCATTGGTTGGCATATGTTCAGGCCTCTGTATACTGATTCATTTATTGCTTCGTCTAATTTATTTGCTGTGTTTATGGCATGATCTATCTAATGAATAATGAATTCTTGTATATGCAATTGGTCGTATTTATAGGAGATGCTGCTGAAAGGCTCTCAGCTCGATACACTTCCCCAAATCTGACTCAAAGAACAAACATAAGATTGAAATGCCTATTGGTTGGACCAAGAACTTTTCAGCACATCATTTCGTAAAATATTATATATATATATATATATATATATATATATATATATATATATATATAATGGACTCTCCTGTGGGATTCGACGTATGAGGATCTGGTAACTTAACCAATTGATTCAATTATGAAATTTTGTGCGATAATCGTAAGTGGCATTTAAAACCCGCTAGTGATATACAAAGTGGGCCGCATATGCAAGCGAGAGTGAGGATTGTGGGATGAGATCACTGTTAGATTGGCTGATCTTTTAGATCGTGCTCTCACTTCTTGAAGACGATTCAGACTAGCAGATTGAAAACTGCCGAGTCCAGTAAAACACGTTGATCTCCATTCTACCCGCTCCAAGGCTAAGCGCTTGTGGGTGTTATGAGGTATATTGACAGCTGACAAGTTGCTCTTCAGCTTGTTTTTATATCCTAGCCATGGGCGACCTACATTCCTGTAGCCCTGATCTAACTGGCTGTACATTAGGATCTTGGGTATCCTGTCATCAGTCATTCTCAAGACATGACCAGTCCATCATAACTGAGACTGTATGAGAAAATTACTCCAATATTACACCTGTTAAACAGGTCTACGTTAGATGTCCTATCTTGAAGGTTAACTCCTCAGATGGTACGCAGACAGCTTTTATGGAAAACATCCAGCTGGTGTATATGGTACCTGTATGGAGTCCACGACTCTGAGCCGTACAAAAGGATGGTAAAGACAACAACTCTGTAAACCCGAATTTTCGTATCTAGTCGAATACCCTGCTCATTCCACAAGCGATGGCGAGGTTTGCCGAAAGCACTGGTAGGCTTAGCAATCCGATGCACGATTTTATCATCTAAAGTTCCCCTGTAGTTCACTTTGCTTTCAAGATAGGTGAAAAGACGTTTTGTCTTCTAGTTTCAGTGTTCTCTCAGGAAATTTGTATTGGTGTTATAATAAAGTGTATTTGACATGTGTTGATTGATGCTAAAATATCAAAGATTCCTTCGAATATTTTTACGTAATATATTATGTTCAAAGAGTTGTTCTAACTTAGGTCTCTCTTTTGTCCATATGCCAGCCAGAATCTTACCCCGGACTTTAATATTTCAGGCCCTTCCATGTTCTTTTTGTGTATTGTAGTTTTCCCTCTTTCGTCGTGGAATAGTTCACTGATCTGTTGGTTAGATCTTTGAAGAATTTTCGTTTTTTATTATAACCGTTGCTTTTTTAGATTTTACGAAACCTGCCTAGAAACACGTCTTTTGCTCTGCTATTTTTTATTCTTTCACGTATACCTACCGTATCTATACTGCTTATTCTTTATATCTCTTCCCACTTACTGTTGATTCATTCAAACTTTGTCTGCCTGTCCCCAGTTAATGTTTCTGTACTACTATATTCTGTACCACTTTTTGGCATTGCTTGCTGCCTCTTTTCCATCATCTCGAGAATTTCAGCTGTTATTTCTTTCGTTTTGTCTTGTATCCCTTTCTTTGGGTGGGTCTCGTTCGCCAATATCACCAGAGCTTCTCCTAAGGTGTTCGAGTTTGAATTCCTGCTTCCATTCAATTATTTGTAATTAATCTGATTTTGCATATAATTGGAAGGTGTTCACTTCCACAATTCTCACTTAGGTTTTAGAATGAGGAAATGAAAATCTGAATCTTTTATTTATTATTATGTAGTCAATATGGTTTTTGTGCCTCCTCCAGGACATTTCCACCCGGGATAAAAATCTGTAACAGTTATACCAGTAAAGCCATATATATTCTTAATTAAAATCACTCAATGAATCTCTTTGGACCCACTCACATACATAAGCTTTGTATCTTCTTTAACCAGAGCAGCTCACGACAATGATAAAACGGATGGCCATCTCGGCAGTACGGTGTGAGCGTGCATACATTGCGTGTTTTAAGTCGAAGAACAAAAAGGATATACCACAGGTCTCTCCTCCCAATAAAAAAAAGTTTTTCTCGTCTGAGTCTATCCTTCAAATCTATAAATCAACAATCCGTCCTTGCATAGAAGATTGCTATCATATATGGACTGGTGCTTCCGCTGTACGTCTCGAAGTCCTTGACCAAATCCAAAGACGAATATGCAATGTGATAGGTCCTGATCTGGCATCTATACAATAGCTTTCCCACAGACGTGCCGGGGCTTCCCTCTGTTTCTTCTACAAGTATTTTTATGGAAACTGTTCCGACGGGCTACTTTTGCTGGTTCCGAAACTGCATGAATTTAAGCGAGCTATCAAACTGGTATCTCAGTCCCAACCTTTCACCGTCAAAATGGTTAAATGTAACCGTCTCTTCTACTCAAACAGATTCTTCTCTCGCACTTACCATATTTGGAACTCCCTTCCCCTTACTTGCTTCCTCGATGGCTATAATCTTCAAATATTCAAGTGTCATGCCAATCGGCATCTGATACCTTGATCTTGTTCCACGTCCTTCTCTGTATTCTTTCCTCAAACACGCCTTTTTACTCTTGTTCTCAATCCTCTGTAACCCCTTGCCTGCTAGTGGCACTCCCGCCTTGCAGGGGGGGGGGGGTTGAATCGTTTAAAAAAAATAAAAAAAACTTTTCACTTGAAAGTCTTTGAGACAATTATGCAAATAAAAGGATTGGGTGTTAGGACATAGTGCGATGTTTATAGATATATATTTACCTTTTAGTTGGTGAGCCCATTTTTTAATTTCATCGTTACTTCATTCTAAATCAATTTTGCTTTAGTTAAATCTCCCCCATTTTTATTAGGCTGGCTTTTATTGCAGTACATTTTGGTGCATTTTTAAATAGAAATGCACGAAATGCCTTACCGGTGTTTGAAAGTGCTTAAAAACAGCAGACGTCACGAAAAACTAGTGAAAAATATGAAACTGCTCTCGGGAAGAGAACAAGAACTAAGAAGGCAGCCGGAAGAGAATTCCACAAGCGAGAGGTGTGTGAAAAAAAAAACTGTTAGCGTAGAACTTACGGTTATATCTAGGCATTTTATCCGTGTGTAGGCGCTTAGCTCCCAGAATAAGTACTGTATTATTTTAACATCTTTTCCAAAACAGATCTCGTTTTCCTAGCAGCTCAAATACATTCTTGCGTCGTACCTTGACAAATGCTTTTGCGTAATCTATAAAACATAAATGTACATTTTCTACATTTGTATTGCTCTCTCTGATATCATTCTAATCGTAAATATCACATTTCTTGTTCCAATGTCCTTGACAAAGTCGTTATGTTCTTAGCCTATTTCCGGTCTAATTGTACTTTTTACTCTAATCACCAGCAGTCGAATAATTAACTTGCTTATGTGGCTCATTAAGTTGAGTTTTTATTTTCTAAAATTGGTTCTGGCTTGTACCAACTGGTCGAAAGACGCTAGGAGAATTCAATGAATTTAAAAAATAAAAAGTCTTTCTTGAAGCTATTATTTCAGTTTAAATTTCAAGCTAACAGATTAAATTTAATATCTCCAATAAGGAAAATACATTCCTGCATTTTAAAAGCTAATTTAAATTGACTGGAAGGAGTTTTTTTCTAAAATGGCTGATTAGCGCCCTTTTAATCGAGTTTCATCGCAATGTCATTCTCTTTTCTAAAAGATCTTCCAAAAGTTGTATTTAAAGTTTATTTGACGGATATTAACTGATTAAAATTATAATTAATCTGATTTGAAACAAATATTATTTACTTTAAGTGTAAAATGTCGCGGAAATGCATTTTTTAAAATTTATCTCTAAAACATAATTTAATAATTTCTAGATTATTCTAAATTTTTTACCAAATAGACCTTGTTTTTCTCGTAGTTTAAATAGATTCTTGAGCCGTACTATTTGAAATGCTCTTGCTTAAACTATAAAATATGAATACATATCTCATTTCTTCTTCCGGTGTTTTTGAGAAAGTTGCATTGTTCATGTCCTATTTCTAGTCTAAAACTGCTCTGCGCTTGGTTCAACATGATTTGGATTATTAGCTTGGTTTTGTGGCTCATTAAGTTGATTAACCAATGGAGCTCGCATTCATTTGCATCCGGTTTCTTGGGTAGTGCTATGAAAATGAATTTACTTAGGTCTTCTGGTTTGTCGCTGTTGCCGTATAATTCATTTATTAATACTGTGTGCATGTTCATTCTGAAATCGTCCAATACTGTCATTATCTCTTATTATAGTCGCATCTGGCCTTTGTGCATTCTTCCTGTTTATTTTGTCTAGTGCCAATCTTGCTTCATCTGAATCAAATATGAAAGAACCAGAATTTAATAAATTTGGTCCTTTCATATTTTTGTGTATTGTAGGTTTCACTCTTTCTCTCATCGCGAATTCGTTCCATCTTCCCCGTGGACTAAATAAAAAGTTCTATTCGAAATTCCAACGGATATCATCTGAAGAAAGCCGAACCGTACAAGGGCCGAAACGTTGTGAACAGTTTTGGTCCCGTATCGTTAACAAAAGCCCCGACTTGTTCTTCTATTTTCGGTCAAATTCTGTTTGCCCTCTATTCATCAGGATTCACATTGTTAACTTGATTATGTGGACCATTATGTTGATTGTCTACTGAAGCCTGCATTCGGGAGTTACGTAAGTAATTCGTTCCCTGAGATCCTCTGGTATGTCGCCACCATCGTACATCTCGTTTATTACCTCTGGATCTTGTCGATCCCGAAATCGTCTAATGCTGATAGAAATATCTTTTACAATTCCATCTTGTTCTGCCGCTTTGTTCCTGTTTCTCTTCTCCAGTGCTTCAGACTCTGCTATTTCTGACCCTTCCATATTTTATTTTCCTATAATTTTCTTTCTTTCATCCTGCATGATAAGAAAAAAAGACATAAAAAGCCAACTTATTACTCATTAAACTAGTGAATCAAAAAACACAATAAAAAACAAATGAAAAAAAAAAACACGAAGAACCTCGGAATGACCGGTTGTCAGTCCTCGCTCTACAGAGATCAATCGAGGATAAAGAATATAAATACAGGCAAAACGACTAAAAAGAAAAATACTACCAAATATCTGTTATATATACTGCTAATTTTCTGGTAATAGTTTTCACCTGTTTTAGTCGTTGTGAACATTTCTATGTTTTGCCCTCAATTTAGCTCTGAAGAGCGAGGAACGGAAACCGGTTAGCCCTTTTGATCTTTTTTCTCTTATTTTTCGGTTCACCATTTTACGGTGAGTAATATGTTGTTTTTCCTTATGTTTGCACTTCTTCCCTCTTTGTTTTAGTATATATTAATATATATATATACTTTTAAATTGTCCGTTTTGAAAACCATAGTAATTAGAATATAAGAAATGAGAAAATTACAAAGAAAAAAAAAACAAACAAAAAACAAAAACGATGGATTGTTTATCAGAGAAATATATAATGTTTAATAATATCATTAGTTTGTTATTTGCTGATGAGAAATGCAAGCTAATCATTCCTAGTAAACCGTAGATTAAAGATTACTGATAAAATGGACATGCAAATAAATTTAATTGCAGAGAAAGTAAAAATACAATCAGAAAGATTTCGACTTGAAGGCATACGCAAATTAGCGTGATTTCTCATCTTTAGGCTGGCTACTCGTTTCCAAGCGTGTCCATCATCTCAGCCCTCTTTATGTCACTTCAACTACCACGCTAGCAACCAGTCGTTTAGCTTGTAACTATGTCGATCGTGCCTTAGTTAGACTTCATGCATATGTCCCATGAGAGACACATGCGGTTTTTAATTCCAAATTGACCTTCTCCTATACGGCTTGCCAATCATGGATAGAGAGTCCAGTTTGCCTGATTCAAACTTTCAGCTCTGTTTAAAATACCAGGATGTAACCAACGGAATCTTTCCTGTCACGGTAATAGTACATGCTCTTTGATAATAACTGAAAAGATCAAAAGGACTGCAGAAAAACCAACAAAGTAAACATAAACTTTGAGTTTAACAGTAATTTTTATCATAATATACATCTTATTCGAAAATTGGAAATACAATAAAAATTAAGCAGACTCTTCCGTTGATAAACGTTAATAAACGTTGTTTGGATGAATAGTTTTTGTCCATATATATATATATATATATATATATATATATATATATATATAATATATCCGGTATAGGATAGGTATGTACGGAATAAGTTCCAATAACCAATAATACTATTTTAAAATATTTTTTCAATACAGAGTAGAGCAAATATGTTTTGATTGGTCATTGTAGCTTAAGTAACAGCGTTTCCCCTTTCGAGAGGTGTTTGGTTGAATTGAACCTTTTAAAACTCTTTATTCTATATTCAACACCATCACTTGATAAACCACCAGAAGTGTTGAAAAAAATGGCTATTTTTGTAGTGATTTTATAACATGCTTGTTATATTAGGTTGGTGCAAAATAATGACGTAGAATGTCGTTTTTGACGTTAAAAATACGTCAAAAACGACATTATTACGTCATTATTTTGCACCAACCTAATAATTTTCGAATAAATTAGACACACACACACACGCATATATATATATATTAGGATATTACAACAAAAACATGTAAGAGTCGCTACACTACTGCAGTCGTGTTTCAGCACAAAACGATGCGTCTCATGAGGCAGCTGTAAATTACTGAGGAGTGAATGATTACTTTGGTTTCAAAAGCAAAATACATCCTCAATTTTTGAAAATAATTATAATGCTTAAGGTCTTTATCCTGATCAACCAACCGAATATGACCTACGTTGAATTCAAACTATGTGAAAAAGAAAATAGAAATTATTATCTTAGAAATGGGTCATAGCCACGATTTGACATCTAACAGCAACCAGACATTAACTAAAAGACTGATACAAATGGTTACAATAAATGTACACATGCCAGACAGTCAACCTTCACTAGAAATAAAAGCGGGGTGGGTAGAGAGGTAATTTAATCGAATGTCCAACTAGTTATAAGCTTTCTGGATTTCCTACATAAATTTCCTTTATAGATGATAAATAAGTGACCTCTTTAAAAAACAAACAAACTCGTAAATAATGTAAAACGATTTTTATGCAAGCACAGAAAACAGGATTCATATCTACATGTCCTTGCCATCTTAAAAATGTTCCATTTTACCTTAGGAGTTTTATTCTCATCATTTAAAATAAGTGAGGTATTATCTCTATAAATATTTTTGGTAGGGGACAAAATATGTTGATATCAACTAGACTTAAAATAATTCTTAGTATATCCAATATAGAATTTTTCAACCGTTGGATTCTCTATTATAGAGATAGTACTTACGTAAACAAGCGATTTAGTTATTTGTTTAGCAATGGGTATTTGTCTGAATTCCTACAAGTGCATTGATTATTATCATTAATAATATTTATCTTGGAACGTGCATTATGATCCAGATTATTAAATTGATTTAAAATTTATTATTGTGTAACGTTATAATCTTCTCAAGATTGTTGGTGCAGCTATAACTTAGTTTTGATGTGTTTCTGTTAAATATTTTACAAGAGGGTTACTTTTAGGGAAATGTTTATCAATTAAATGAAGGAACTTCTGATCTAATTTAGTACTGACCAATTGTTTAAATGGATGGGGTGTATCAAATGATCTTCCTATTTCTATTCCTTCATCAAGCATCCCCATCCAGAGCATTAGAAGCTGGATCCAGCAAAGGTTATAATGATGATTAGTAATTATGGGATTTGTTTAATTTAATTTCCTCCTCGCCGCCATAAGCCGTTGGCCCAATGGCATGATGCTTGCGTCGTATCGAAGCCGCACGGGTTCAATCCTTAGAATCGGTAGAATATGCGAACTGCTGATGAGTCCCAAAAAGGACAAAATGGCGGTCCGGTTTTTTTCTGCATGTGTGTGCGTTGAGGATTTTGGTTCTAAACATGATGAATTATATATATATATATATATATATATATATATATATATATATATATATACAGAGAGAGAGAGAGAGAGAGAGAGAGAGAGATGTAAACACTGAGGTAGCTCTGAATAACCTAAATAGATAGAGACATAGATACAATTATCTATATCAACATATCAATAGATAAACAGGCAGATAGACGAACACATGTCAATATACGTACAAAATTGTGCATGTAAAACGTTTTTGAATTTGTCTTTCTGTTCATAGTGTATTAGTGAGGTCGATACTCACTGGGTGCTCCTCACTTTCGGCCTTGTGCCACATCAAAGGTACGCTTAGAAAATCATTCGGGTACTTCGACGTGGTGTAATGGTTAGCTAAATTCGCTGTAACAATAACGATTGTTTATTGGGTTCGATCCTCACTGGGTGCTCCTAACTTTCGGCCTTGTGCCACATCTAAGCTACGCTTAGAAAATCCTTAGAACGAGTTTCATGTAGTATTCTATATACTGTTTTTTTTTTTTTTGATTCCATTATAAGAATTGACACACACAAGCATTTACACGTTAACATCAATGAATGCGCGCGGTGACAGATGTCTTGGTACTTATGATCGACTAAGAGGCGAATTAGTATATTGTTAAAATACTATAATTTGCTGTATAGTTTGGCGCTGTCCTTCCTTTTGCAAATGTCTTTTCTCAAGAGAAATCAACAGATGTATTACATATATATACGTTCAGAGATGTACGCGTGTCACATTCAGGCAGCTCAAATGCAGGTGTATATGTGGCAACAGCAAAAGTTCGTGAGATATTTATTTAGCTGAACTTATTGTAACACGTGAACGATTTCGAATGAAGAATGCTGTACTGCATCAATCAGGTCAATGGAAAAGAGCAGCCTATTAAGAATATCGTCACTCGAAATCCTGGCTTCTAACGGGAATAGCGAGCAATGTCAAATGCGAAACACTATAAGCTCAACACGCACGCTCATGCCTTATGTTAAGATGTGGAAAAACTGTATTTAGAAAAAAAATGGGCGACACTTTTTTTTGGAAGATAACTTTTTTAAGGCAAGAAGACTTCGTAATTATCGTGCTCGTTATCAAGAGACAGAGCATAATAGTATTATAGTATATAGAGACCTATAAAACTGGACATTAAGGTCAGCACCCAGCGGCAACAGTTTCATACATAAACGCAGTTAACAGAGAGGTATCAGCAAATGTCTGTAAATTTTCTCACTTATTTTTTTAAAATTTTTATATTAAGTTAAAATTTATTTATGCGCTTTTTAAATATCAGTTCTCTACTAGCATCAAACCGTCTGCATACGGATAAAAAATGAGTTTAGCAGATGCACAGAGACGGAAATGATTGTAAGACAAGGATGTGTCATCTCACCGGACATGTCCAACCGATACAGCGAAGCCATTCTGAGAGAATTACATATCCTGCCGGGATTTGTTGTTATCGGCTACAATCTTAACAACATAAGATATGAAGATGGCACAGAGTTGATAGCAGTCTC
Organism: Acanthosepion pharaonis; assembly: GCA_903632075.3. Classification (NCBI taxonomy): domain Eukaryota; kingdom Metazoa; phylum Mollusca; class Cephalopoda; order Sepiida; family Sepiidae; genus Acanthosepion; species Acanthosepion pharaonis. The sequence continues at coordinate 2,322,756 of CAHIKZ030002223.1, read as the reverse complement.
GGAAAGGAAACTGCAAGAACTCCTACAGAAGGTAGCGAAGGAAAGCGAGAAGAAAGGACTAAATATAAACTACAAGAAAACAGAATGCATGGTTGTGAGGAAAAAGATGAAGCCAAAATACAAGTTACAAATAGGGGATATCAAAATCAAACAATTGCAAAAATTTAAATATCTGTGAGATGTTCTAAAACATCACGGAAAGTACGACACTGAGATCTGAAGACGCATTGGGATGGTCAAAGGTGCATTCCAAACGCTAAGCAGAGTATTAAAAGACAGAAAATCTCCGCTAGAAACAAAGAGTACTGAATTGTTACGTGATATATGTCCTTTTGTATGACATTGAATGTTGGACAATCTTCTCAAAGATGAAGAAGAAAAATATGGTTCTACAGAAAGATACTGAGGATACTACGGACTGAACATATGCGCAACAACGTGGTTTAAGGGAAAGGAAACAAAAAGGAAACTTATACTTAACATCAGAAAGAAGCAGTTAAAATTTCTGGGGCACGTAATGAGGAAGGAGGGTTTGGAAAATCTGATACTCACAGGACAGATTGAGGTGAAAAGAGACAGGGGAAAATAGAGTGTAATATAATTGGCGGGCTTGACTAAACGGATGGTAGTACAGGGTTTGGGAGAAATCTCATAAAGATAACTTATTAAGAGCTGCAAGGGATATGAAGATGTGGAGAGCCATGATCGCCTACGTCCTGAAGGAACATAACACATAAAGTAGAAATTGTTATCGATTGACACACACACACACACATGTGTACGTATATAATATATTTGCATTATATATATATATATATATATATATATATATATATATATATATATTATGCATTTACATTATATATATGTTATTATTATGAAGGTGAATTTAAGCGTATATAATTTTAGATGAACACACAGTGACTGAGAGAACTCAATTCCATTTACCGAAGAGTCTTGCATTATTAGCCGTAATAGTCACTGTTTACAAATACACACTTCCTCCCCAGAGAGATCAACCGAAATACATTTTTCAGGAGCATATATTGTCATCTACAGACAGACTGTTTCGCTGTATCACAGCTCATCAGTGTAGATAGACGTCCGATTGCCTTTAGCTAGGATCGAAGCCCGACGGAATTGGCGTCATATATATATATATATATATATATATATATATATATATATATATATATATATACAGTTAAATTCCCAGATCAATTCTGTGTACAAGACAAATTGGTATAAAATGACAATTGGGAAAAAATCTTAGATTTTGCCGACACGTTTCGTCTTCCGACTTTTTCAAATGTTTTTGAAATGTTTTTGTTCTTATAGTTACATTAAAAAATCCAAATTTAAAAGATAGACGCTTCTGTCTAAGCCTTTTTTTTCTGGTTAACCAGAAAAAAAAGGTTTAGACAGAAACTGTCATTTTTTACCAACTATATATTTATATATATATATATATATATATATATATATATATATATATATATATATTTTTATATATATTTATTAATTTAAATTAAATTTAAAATATGTTTTTTTTCCTTTACACAGAAATGTTTCAAAATGGCCAGTAAGATATATAATCCGGTGTTCTTATAGATATTTTTATTTTTCCATGGTTACAAAATAGTTGCTGGGTTTTCAATCATTGTAAATTTGTATTTTTCAATGAAATCATTAATATTATTTTTTAAATTTACAAAAAAAAAATTCTTACGTTTTTTCCTATTTAAAAGTTTTCGGGGTGTTCATGTATATTTTTAGGGTAAATTTTTTTTTTTTAAGTAAAATTTATGAGAAACAATGAAAATATTTTAAAGTTGTAATTAAAATTGTAGTTAAATAAAATGAATTCTAACCTAAACTTCTTTTACTTGGTACTACACGCACTTAATCCAATAAAACACCTACAGTAAAATAAAATTAATATGAAATGCCAGATGTAAGCTTATGAATGACCCATGTCCTTTGTACTTTATATATATAAAAAATAAAAGTTTACTAAATCAGTAAATTAAGTAACTATTTTTGCCGTCATTGTCATAAATTTTACTTAAAAAAAGTACCCTAATATACATACTTATACTTGTTGTAAAAATAATCCTACATAATATAAGGGGTTCTAATACATTTAACTGTCCATAAAAAAAATAAAGTATAATAAAAATTAAAAATGAGAATATTTCAAATCGTAGTTAAATAAAAACTAAAAAGTATCCTAATTTGAACACCCCCGAAAATCTTTAAATTTACAAATAGGAAAAAAAAATGCCGTAAGAACTTTTTTGCCGTTAACAATAAATTTAAAAAAATCCAGAAGACATGCATTCAACGGATGTCAGATTTCATTGAAAAATACATCCCTACCCCTTACCAAAATGTAGCTAATAACCGATACAATGATACAGACATAAAGAAAACCCAGACACCCCTTGTCCAGTTGAAGTAGATTTATCTGTAACCATGGAAACGGGATTTTAACTGTGTCTTTAAAACCCAGTAATTTTAAAAGTTACTCCAAAATTTGCTTGAGGGTGAAATGAAACTAATGTCTTTAATTTAATTGCAAAATTAAATTCGTGGCTTTTAGCTTCCATTTTTGAAACATGGTTAGAACTGTGTAGCGGAAAAAAAATATTTTAAATCAATTAATTTATAATATATATATATATATATATATATATATATATATATATATATATATATATATATATGTAAAATGTAACATGTTGATCCGAAGTATTGATGACTAAAAATACTGTCTTTATTACATTAACATAATATTTAATATCATAAATATAATATTCAGTATACCTTTATATGTGTATGTCCGTATTTGTCAAGTTTGATTTATCATGTAGGTCACTTCTTGTCTGGAGAGACGATTCCGACCTGCAGCACCGTTGCCAACTCCTACTCCTTAAATATACCACAGATTGACTCAAGCATTCTAAGTGAAACCGGTCAGATGTAGCTTTTTGAAAGACAGAAGTTGTGCAGGCAGAATATCCGAGATCCGTGGCGTACTGCTTCTGTTCAGCGACTGATCACACCAGAATTAAGTTCTTTCCTGTGTCCTGTAACTAAGGTCGGCTCAGCCTAGTTCCAGTATAAAGCCCCAGTCGAATCTATATTCTTATTTAGCTGACGCGTAGCCATCTGTCATTGTGGGAAAAATAAACGGGGAGAGAAATCTGTATTGTCCCAAACATCTTATTAGGGTTTTGTAAATCAGCGTTTCGAATGATGACTTTTATTGAAATACTGACCTTACACCTACTGTAAACATAAAACAGTTTCAGTGGAACGTGTTCATATCTATTATGTTATGAAGATGAATGTTGATATGGAAACGCATTTTAATTATTCACGTGATGACTAGGACCGCTTTCTGTTTGGTGTCATTATTCTCAATTTTCAAGTTATTTTAAAAACAATTTTAAAATATCAATTTTATGGCGACTTATATCTTCGTATTTAAATAAACCTCCACATAATAATTAACATGGCATCAGGTTATATTTATGTTCGAAAGTGTCTGGTTCGCAGTTAGCAAACAAAACATCTAATTAATGCTTTGACCCTTTACGACGCCAGTGTGTCGTCAGATTGTATCTTGTGAAAAAGTTTTGTACTGCTTATTAGGTAAAAAACAAACCATTAACTTTTTTCGACAATAAATTAGGTGTTTTATACGACCATATTTTGCCATCTTTCAGGCAACTTCATGAATTCAACCTGCCAGAAATGCTTATCTCTACAGACAAAAACGGCCTAAGGCGGCTTTGCTGCCTTCCAAGCGTTTTTTTCCCTATTTTTCATTGATAGAATTTAGTAAAGTCACGACTAAATGGTAATAAAAACTAAATACCATGATTGAGTGAAAAAGTTACAGCTAAGCTGAAAGGATTTTACCCCGGTCACCAAAAAACAAGCGGTATTTTTTAAAATCATTTCACCCCAAGCAAGGCGATTATGCCACTGAGACACAAACAGTTACTGAGAATGAAGGAAACTAAGAAAACTTGAATGTTGAAGTGAAAAGAGAATAAACAAAGAGAATTTAAGGAGATCAGATGACGACGACTGACACGGCCATTAAAATTTTGAAGATCTAATTTGAGAGGAAGGCAAGACGCCGGAAGCGAGTTCCGTTAGCGGGAACAAAGAGAGAAGAATTCTGTCATATTTCTTTTAATCATTTCCCTTCAAGCAATGTAATAAAGCCACTAAGACGCAAGGCGTTATGGAAATTGAAAGAACATGAGAAAAACTTCAGTAAAGAGGAAGGACAATAAAAAACAGGATTACGAAAGACAGAAGATGGTGAAGTGACGTTACATTTAAATTTTTACAGGTTGTAGTTGAGGATGCACGGTGGAGTAATGGATAGTGACTTGGATTGAAGAATCGGAGAGCCGAGATCGAATTCCAGTCGAATCTATTACATTCACCCTTGAGGTACGTATAAATCCTCTTCATCTAGTTTACCACCGAAAGGTATGGATCCTTTTCTTCTCCCCACCAGCTATAACTCGTCTATCTACTGCACGTAAAAATCGGCCTCGAAAAGATACATGTATCACGTATGGCACATAACTGACTGAGAAACCAAGAAGAGAGCTTATGAGTCGAGAAGTGCGAGAGAAGAAACTATTAGAATAGAACTTACGGTTACGTATAGCTATTTAAATAGTAAAATGCCGAGACCTTACTGCCAATCTACTACTGTGCTTAGATTCATGAAGACGAAGTGCCAAAGGTGAGAAACCAGCATTACCATAGAAATAATTATAGAAAATTCAAAGGGAAGCCATGTCACGCTGGTGCGAAAGTGACTGAAGCCGAGATGCTAGATCCGAACTGATAATATTGCTGATTCTTCTTTGGATTTGGTCAAGATTCTCAAAATACATAGCAAAAGCACCAGACAAGTTTAGGTAACAATATTTAATCCCAGGTGAGTGTTAGACATATAAAGTTGCTGACTTATAGCAAAAAATCATTGTAATATACTGAGTGTCTATTTTATTGATACTGATAAAATGAGCTTAAAAGCAAGTTTTGTCTATTTTAGCGGGACCGGAAAAATAGCCTCTTCTTTCAGAAAAATTAATGTCATTTTGTAATCTAAATACTTAATCAATTCTCGTTGAAATGATCTCAAATTTTAACAGCATGCGTAGAAACAACTCCAAATTCCATGTTTAGTTTGTCCCTTTTCTTTTCCGGTATATAAATACTGTTCACCGGAAAAGAAAAAAAGCAACTTGTTTGTGATTCTATTCATCGTCTTTTGACTTGCTATTTGCTTTCCTATTTAAACTACGAATGATATTAACTTTAGAGCTGTGATTAAGGGCAAACTTTTTTGTAAACATCTAAAAGAATTAATCAATTCTATGCACCTAGAGTAGCAGTTATTGTTATGGAAAGTTAGATTAGTTTATTAAGTTCAAATTCTAGCTGTATATGCTTTTAAACTAACACTCCCAGGAAAGGTATTAATCCATCTCATCGTTTCCAGCAGTTAATAGTTAATAAGTTGAGCATGTTTGGCTCAAACTTTACAGTGAAGCAATACTGAGAAAATTAAAAGTCTTATCAGGATTCGATATTGGCGGCCACAATCTTAACAATATAAGATAAGCAGATGATACAGTGATGATAGCAGACAAAGTAATTAAACTATAGGAAATCTTGCATAGGTTAATAAAGGAGATAGAAGACTATTTATCAGTTGTATGAAGACGGCATGTATGGTTGTCAGTCAAAGGAACAACCCAAGATGCAAACTATAAATTTAAGGCACAAAAATTAATCTAGTGCAACTGGGAAGTGTTTAAAAGAAACAAAAAATTTGGCAACGAAATCCGAAGACGTATTGGAATACCGAAAGATACCTTTTGAAAGCTAAGCAATGTAGTAAGAAACAGGAAAAGATTACTGGACTTTTATGCAGTACAGGTCCTCTTATATGGCAATGAATAATGGACAATCTCCTCCCAGATAAATAAGAATGTTGAGACAACTGAAATGTGGTTCTACAAAACGATACTTAGAATAACATGGATTGAACGTTGGAGCAATGATGAAGTTTTAGGGTAAATGATGACGAAAAACACACTTATACATCGAACCAGCAAGTGACTGTTTAAATTTACGGGTATATAATGAGGAAAGAGTGCGTGGAAGATTTAACACTCAGAGGACATGTTGAAACAAGAGGGACCGAGTAAAACAGCGAATAATCTACCAACGGGCTTGTGTAAATGTTTGGTAAAACGGGGATTAGGAGAGATAAGAAGGTAAAAGTTACAAAGAGCTCAAATAACAGGGAATTGAGGAGAACCGTGATCTCTGAAGGAACATAGAAGATGAAGATCATATGGTTGGGACGATGAAGAAATACAGTTGATTTTCATGGGATCCGTAGTAAATTTGTCCCACAGCCTATATATATCTGCGTATTTTAAGACATTTTATGTTTATACATTCTTTTAATAGATACAAATATTTAAGTAAATGCTCTGTTTATAATAAACAGTATTAAACAACATTTACCGGCCTGAATGTCCGAGAAATTTTCATGGAAAATATTCGTTCTCCGAATGTATAAAATAATGTATAAAAAGAATGTATAAAAATGAAATGTCTTAAAATAATTGTCTAACTTCGTCCATTTCATAATATCTGCGTATATGATCATTTACTGGAATCTATATTAACTGCACATTTTTAAGGTTTTTGTTATTGCATTTTATGTCAGTGTAGTTTTGTTTAAATCTGTAATCTATTTTTAACACATTGCTTCTTTTCTTTAAAAAAAAAACAAATAAAAAACGTAATTGACTTTTCGGTAAATTTTCAACGTTGCGAAATAACGCCACTTCAGGAAACGTGATCAGCTGACTCTAATCTGACCCGAGTACATTGATCAGAAATATTTCTTCTTGATCTGCTTTTTGTCCCTAAATCTTTCCGAGCATATGGATCAAACAAAGCACACGTTCTGTCAGTTGGGTCATGTGTAATTTTCCACTCCCAAGAACGTGGTCCTCTGATTCTAATCTGACTCAGGTCGATTGATCAAACACAGGGAGCTCCTGGATGCCAGCGCGAGGGAGTTGGACATGTAATGGCGTCACTCTATAAACGAGTGAACAAATAGAAATTTAAAAATAGTCGTTTTAACATTGAAGAGAACGAATGTCTTCATGTAGCCTTTTTTGTTATAATTTTAGTTATTTGTGCATGGTTGTCAGCAAGAGGGGGAGCACAAAAAGCGAGCTATAAATTAAAGAGGTCAAAAAGAGCTATAAATTGAAGAGGTCAAAATCAAGCAAGTTCATAAATTTAAATATCTCGGAATTGCTTTAACGGTGGACGGAAAAAGTGACACCGAAATCCGAAGACGCATTAGAGTAGTGAAACATGCCTTCCCGAAGCTAAGCAAAGTACAGGGTGTACCATAATGACGGGACATATTTTAAATGCAAGAATCTTAGAATATAAATATAACATAGAGTACCAAATATATTCGTTAAATAACTGATATATAAGATATAAATAATCTAAGAATTGTATATTATATTCCTATCATGGTCACTATCACGAAGAAAACATGCAAGCTCCCTCATTTCAAACACAGTGTGGCTTAGCATATCAACTAGAATGCATGCGATCTCTCTACGGTTGCTTTGTTTTAGTTCAAGAAGCATTTAACAATATAAACTTTCAATTCCTGTTGATATGCTAATTCGCACCTTGCTTGAAATGAGGCAGGATGTAATATTCAAATCTTAGATGATAGGTTCAACTCTTGCATATCTGTTATTGAATGAATTCCTCTGTCATTTTTATAATTCAAGATGCTTGTATCTAAAATGTATCCCATTACTGTGCGACAATCTGTATCAGGAAGCAGGAAAATTTCGTTACAAAAATGTGTTGAATAGTCATCGAATATCGTTCCTCGTATATGACAATGAATGTTAGAAGTTTTTTTTCTCTCTCTACAGATGAAGAAGATAATTGAGATGCCCCAGAGAAGTATGCTGAGAATAACATGGACGGACAATGTGAGCAATGGGGAAGTTTTAAAGAAAAGGATTTCAAAAACATATACTTGTACTTAGAATCAGAAATATCAGACAGCTGAAATTTCTGAGGCACATAATGAGGAAAGTGGTCTAGGAGACTTTAACGCTTTCAATACTTAATAAAGGCAAGGGTGGGGGTCAGCCGGTAAACAACCTAGCGAACTTCCAGAACAAAGAATGTGATGGATACGATAGTTAATTTTGTGATACGTAGGTGAGGATGCTGTGGAGAACTATGTTCGTTGATCGTGATCAGCTGAGTCTAATCTGACCCGATTACATTGATCAGAAATATTTCTTCTTGGTCTGCTTTTTGTCCCTAAATCTTTCCGTGCATATTGATCAAAACACAGCACGCGTTCTGTCAGTTGGATCATGAATGATTTCCTACTCCCGAGAACGTGGTCCTCTGATTCTAATCTGACTCGGGTCGATTGATCAAACACAGCGAGCTCCTGGATGCAAGCGCGAGGAAGTCGAGTATGTGATGGCGTCACTCTATAAACAAGTGAACAAATAGAAATTGGTTTCAAAAAATATACTTGTACTTAGAATCAGAAATATCAGACAGCTGAAATTTCTGCGGCGCATAATGAGGAAAGTGGGCTAGGAGACATTAACACTATCAGGACTTAATAAAGACAAGGGGGTCAGCGGGTAAACAACCTAGCAAACTTGTGTGAATGGATTCCAGAACAAGGAATGTGATAGATACGATAGTTAATTTTGTGATACGAAGGTGAGGATGCTGTGGAGAACTATGATCGCTCACGTCTTCGTATATCTCTTACAGATTTCCATTCAGTTATCGCGAGGCATTTGTGAGAAATATTCACAGCGCATAGCAATTAAACAAATATGAAGAAAGTAAAAGAAAATTGTGTCGGTTTTTGTATTGCTAATATGACTAACCCAGTAGGCCTTATGATCAGGGATCCTATAAAATCTAAAGAAGCGTTATACTGAACAGCTGTGTGTGCATCTGATATCCTTGAATGTGAATGCGATTGGATCTTGGTTTGCTTGTCTGTCATTACTGATAATTGTAGGCATAAGACACTGGTCACGATCATTAAGGGCCAATGGTCTGCCATTGCTCTGCCTACAACGAGTAGCAATGTCTTCCATCAGGTATTACTAGTAAATATTAACACCGGAGATGGACGGCTATGAAACGCATCATTTCAGAAATGAAACGGCCTATTTATTCGTCACAGTTCTCCCGTCCAGTTCGAATCTCGATAACACACTACGCTTTGTCATGAGCTAACCCACTCAACAAAGAAGTACAGTTGATTTTCATGGATCCCGAGTACTTTGTTACACATCTTATATATCTGTGGCCTACATCAATGCATTATTCTAGCAGAAGAGTTCACTCTGTTATCGGGACCAAATTACCCCAGAAGCATATTCTGAAAACGTTTACAAAAGAATTGAACACCATATACCCCTTGACACGAGTGTTTCTCAGAAGTAGGTGTGACATCCATTCATATATCAGAGCCATGACCTATAACTATCAGGCAGTTGTAGAGAGTTATTGAAACGGCATGAGCAAACATCTCTCCCGAGGTCTTCGGACCACTTGTTTAAACGATGATTAGTAGCTGCACGTCGCCGAAGCTAAAGACGCCTACACGATACTATATACATATTCTATGACTTTCAGCCCGTCTCTGTATATTATTGCATAAAATAAAGTTTTTGCATGTCACGCAATATTTAGAAATATCTCCTATCTTTATTCTATGAAAAATTGATCACATCCTCTGCCGCATGCTTCCCCGGAAAATAAGATTGCTTTTTTGTTTTCTACGTTTATATAAAATAGAGATAGGGAGAATTTTTTTGCGTAGGAAGCAAGTTATTAATTTTCGGCGGTGTTATGTCTGGCACACCATTCTATATTTAAAAGATTTACAACATATTTTGAATTAATGTTTTTCTTTTCTCAGAATGTTGAGTAACCAATTGTCTGTTGTTTAATAAATCGATGTCCAACTTTGCATTGGTATTATTACTTATTTAATGGTTTGAGTGGCAATAACATTAAAAGTGATTCACATATTTATGGGCGAAACTCGTATGGAAATCTTTGTATCAAAACGATTTATAAATAAGTAGTTGTTTATTCATACAAGTAAAAACTGACTCTAAGGAATTAGGGGGCTTTGTTTGCAGGTAAGGAAACGGAAAAAAAAATCACGCGGGAAAGGCATAAGAATCGAAAAACGAAGGAAAGAAAAGAAGTGAGAACAAATGAAAAATAATGAAAGCAATAAGGGAAATAAATGAAAAAGAGAAAATAATCCCGAAAGAAAGAAAAATGAATCGAGAAAGAAAGAAACTGATAGCAAAAAAATAAAATAAAATAAAAAAAATAAAATAAAAAAAAAAGAAAAAAAGAAGAAAAAAAAAACAAAGAAGAAAGTAAAAAAAGCAAGAATAAAAGAGAAAAGTTTTTTTACAATGAAGTTTACACTGAACAAGGCTCAAAAGCCACTCGAGGTAGAGGGTTACATAGTAAGGGACAGTTTATACGCATGTCGGGGAACACTTGAACAGGTTAAGATTGTATCGATCGGGGAAGCATCCTCATGGGAGTCGGTTTCACAAAACAGCAGTTTGTAGGAAGAGGCTGCTCGAGTGGAACTTACGTGTCACCAATGGAAGACGAAGGGAATGAGGCTAGTTCGCTGCAATGTGCGTGGCATGGCGGGTCCCAGCCGTGAAGGTTACGACTGGTCGAATTAAGGAATGTAGTTCGTCTGAACACTTTCCATGGAAATAGCGATAGAGCAGCGAGTGGCTTGCGACATTTCGTCTGTGAGAAAAGGGGGGTGCAGAGGGGAAAATATTTCGTCACTCACAAGAGCGCAGAGGAGCTTTTAGACTCTATCGAGACAAGGAAGTTAAGACTGGACAGATCCTGCTCATATATGGCTGTAGTACTCCATTTTCAGATTGACTTGTCTCTTGAAAATATAGGGGATAGCAGGAGGTGCCAGGTACTTACTGGAGTGGTAAAGGTAATCGTCCATTTTTCCAGGATCTTTAGCAGTGGATCGTATGTAAAATTTACACTTGAAGTGTCGGTTGAATATGTTCCAATAGGCGGTCAAGTCACGTTCATCGCGATTGTTGAAAGTTATGGGCCCGACCGGCGATGATTGAATGTCACTTATTTGGTTTACGAAGTATTGAATATGACCACCAAATTTTACCTCCAAGTGAAGTTTAGGTGTTCTTTGCGTTTTCATTTCTGTTTCTGCTCTCAACACTGTGTTACCTGCAGATCTTTGCGGTCGCAAATGATAAATCATCGTCGATGTTCAAGTCCTCTCAAGATCTGAAAAGGTTGAATAAGTTTGGTAAAAAGGCATATTAGTCATTTACGTCACTTTTTATTTTTTGTGCATTTACAGAATTCATGCGATGCGTTGTAAGAAAGAAAGGAGAAGAAAGTAAACGAGAAAGAAATAGAACAAAAAGAAGCAAGAAAGAAAGAAAAGGAAACAATTGTAGTCCAACTTAAAGTTTCATGGTTTCAGAGGAGAGATCGGCTGCCAAGCTCTGGTCATCTAGACTTTGGGAGGCGCGCCCATATACCGTTGTGTCATCAGTGTAGATATTCCCAAATGATCAGAGTACACTCTTCCGCAGAGCATTTATGTAAAATAGAAAGAGGGTTAGACGGAAGTGAAACCTGGTGGACGCCTGCGTTGATCGCCTGGACTTCGGAGGACTGGTTGTTAAAAGGCGTTAGAAAGAGCTTCATAATTAAGAAGACTCTTCCAGTGATTCTATAACTAGAGAGCATGTGCGGTAACCCTCTATGTCACACTTTGTGAAATCTCTGATATGATCGTCCTTGCGATGTAATTGTTGTGAGAAAGAAAGCGACAAATAGAACAAAAAGAAGCGAGAAAGAAAGAAAAAGGAAACAAGAAGAAAAAACGAGAAGGAAAGGAGGAAATAAACGAGAATGGAAGAAGAAGAAAAGAAACAAGAAATAAAGAAGGGAAAGAAGTAAGAAAGAAAGCAAGTACGAAGGTAAAAGTGAGAATAACGGATAACAAACAAAAAAAAAGGAAAGAAAGAAAGAAGAAGAAAGTAAACGAGAAAGAAATAGAAAGTGCAAAAGAAAGAAAACAGAAATTAAGTGAGAAAGAATGGAAAAGAAGAGCGGGAAGAATTAGAAAATCAAGAAGCAAGAAATCCAGAGAGAGAGAGAGAGAGCGAGAGAGAGAGAGAGAGAGAGAGAGAGAGAGAGAAAGAAAGAAAGAAAGAAAGAAAGAAAGGTGAGCAAGAAAGGCAAGGGAAGAAAGCAAATGAGCAAGAAAAAAAATTAAGCCCGAAAGAGAGAAAAAGAAGTGAGAAAGAAAGAGTAAAGGTGCGAGAAAAGAAAAGAAAAAAGGAATGCAAAAAATAAAAAGAGGGCGAGAAGTGAAAGAGAGGAAAAGAAGTGGGAAAGTGCAACTGAGATGGAACAAATACATTGAGTCAATTGTTTCGTCCACCGCGAGGAAAGTTGGCTCTCTGTGCCGCGTCAGGAAATTTTTCTCCCCGGAATCGATACTTCAAATATACAAATCAACTATTCGCTCTTGCATGGAGTATTGCTGCTATATATGGTCTGGGGCACCTTCTGTTTACCTCGGAGTTCTTGACAAGATCCAGAGGCGGATATGTAATATAATTGGCCCTGATCTGGCATCTCGTCTACAGTTGCTCTCTCACAGACGCGCCGTCGCCTCTCTCTGTCTTTTCTACAAATACTTTCATGGTAATTGTTCCGATGAGCTGCTTTCACTGGTTCCCAGACTTCATGAATTCAAGCGCCCTACGAGGCTGGCATCCCGCTCCCACCCTTACGTTGTAGAACCTTTTAAATGTAGCTGTCTCTTCTACTCCAATAGCTTCATACCTCGCACCTCTCGGCTGTGGAACACCCTTCCCAATTACTGTTTCCCTGAGAGCTATAATCTCCAACTATTTAAATGTAATGTCAATCGACATCTCCAGTTACCTTGATCTACCCACTATCCTTCTCCTCATCCTTTCTTCTATCACTCCTATCTGTTCTTGCTCCAAATATTCTGCAACCCCCCTGCATCCTAGTGACTTCACGTCTTGCTCGGGGCGTAATGCTTAAAAAAAATAAAAAAAAGAAGAAAGAAAGAAAGAAAAGTAAGCAAGCAAGAAAAAGAAAGAAAGAAAGAAAGGCAAGAAAAAGAAATGAAAAGAAAGAAAGAAAGAAAGAAAGAAAGAAAGAAAGAAAGAAAGAAAGAAAGAAAATTAAGAGAAAATTCAGAAAAAGAATGCGACCAAGAAAGTCAGGGGAAGAAATCAAACGAGAAAGAAAAAGCAAATAAACGGGAAAGAAAGAAAACGAGAGAGAAAAGAAAACGAGTAAACAAAAAAGGAAAAGAAAGCAAACGAAAAGGCAAAACTGAAATGAAGCAAGAAAGAAAAGGAGAGCAAATAAGAAAGAAAAAGGAAAAAAAAGAAAAGCAGTAAGCAATTGATGTTATTTTCCCTTTCAGAATTAAGAAAAGAAATACAACAAAGACGACGGCCACAATTTAATCTGCAAAGTACACAATTCACCTTAATCAGGATCCATTTTGACAAAAGTTCAGTCTGATTCGCACGGCGAATTTGAAAATTACTTCAATTTTTTTCCCTTGTAATTCGAATAAATCTTTCCCAAAGTAAAAGTATTAGACATTCATTCCATCCAATTTGCAGTGAAGGACCGAAAAGCATTTGTTTTACTGTAAATATATCATGTTCCACTTGGTGCTAAATACTAACAAATAGGAACAAATCATGTTGATCAATTAATAGCCGTTGTGTCAGAGGACGCTTATATATAACACAGTAAAACATTGTCAGTTGAAAATGCAAGACGTACTATTAGCTCATTGCAAATGTTTGTGCCCGTTTAGAAAATGAAAAACCAAATTTTACATACTCGCAAAAAACATTTATTAGTCAAGTACTCCATTGTTTTTAACAACTACCTCCTATCATTCTACAAGATTGTTGATGCGCATTTTCTTAGAAACTTCGCGTTTTTTTTTTATTGGAAGAAGATTCTGAGTTAGTTTTCGACTGACTGCGCAGTTCTTTGTCATTTAAATTGTTGTTTAGAGACCAGAACAAATGAAAGTCCGATGGAGCCTAGACAGGAGAATGCGGTGGGTGGTGAAGGATTTCCCATTTCAACTCTTTAAATCTCTGCAAATTCTGTTTTGCAAAATGCTGTCTTGCGTTGTCGTGGTGGAACTTAACACCCTCACGGCCGTTTTTCTTGAATAGCCGGATTGAGGTTGGTGAGTTGGCCGCAGTTATTGTTTCACCAACTGGAGAATGCTCAAAGTAAATTAAGTCGACCTAGCAGACTTTGTGAATGTGAGCGTACTAATAGATTGGCAGAAAAGACACATCATTTTGCTGCTGGAATGGCTAGATCTAACCGTAAGTTCTATGCTAACAGTTTCTTCTATCGAAGTTCTCGTTTATGTAACTCTTGTCTGGCCCCTTGTTTTCCAGTAAACTTTGATCGTCAGAGACTTTTTAAAGTAATGTCAATCGTTATTAGCAGTCTTCTTAATTTCTGATCTTTTATTGATCACTTACTTTAATAATATTTTATTTTTCTTAAATTTTCTTCCACGAGTAACCCGTTGTACCTTGTATATATATATATATATATATATATATATATATATATATATATATATATATATATATATACTTGCTTTTCTTCTCATCCCCCTTCTTCTTTTCCTTTCTTCTTCACACCTCTCCAGCCCTTTCAATCACAGCCAACGTCGTATATTTGTTTATTCATTTTAAAAAATAATATAGCGTTTATTATTTTTTAAAATAAAGCGATTGGAGGTCAATTGATAAAATCGCCTGAGCGTACTGTAATATATATATATATATATATATATATATATATATATATATATGTGTGTGTGTGTGTGTGTGTGTGTGTGTGTGTGTATAATTGTGGATATAAACTAAATACTGTATATGCAGATGAACAAAAGATATTTATTTAATTTAATTCATGGTACAAACAAAACAGTGTTCAACGTAGCTTTGAAGTATACATTAATAAATACACATATATCTACGTTTGTAGTCCAACTTAAAGTTTCATGGTTTCCCAAGTCGTCAGGTACAAATGGTAAATAGATCACTTAATACAGTTTTTTTTAAATACTTGGTCTCATGGAAGGAACCCTAAATTATAGGCATATTCAAAGCTTAAAGTTAATATAAACTTAATATATTATTCGGATGTAAATTCAAAATATAGGTTTAGGTCGGGAGGTATTGGGAAAACAAAACAGAAAACAAAACAAAACAAATGAATGATGCAAGATTAAAATTTATATGGCACATAATTTTCCGTTGGAAAAAAAAGATTGAAGTTAAAAATCATAAAGCGTAAGGAGCAAACAATATGATTAAAAAGGAAGGTGTAGGCGCGGTGAATTGTATTTTTGTTTATAAATAATTTATATATTTCAAGGGAGTAACACTGCACAGTATATAAGGCAAACGTTTAATAATATTAGGATATAAACTAAAATAATAAAAGGTGTAGATAGACAAAAAGGTAAAAGGCGAGAAAAATAAAATAAAAAAAAAATTGAAAAGAAAATAGGAACACCGAGTAGCCCGTTACATTTTAATAGACGCTGAAATGGTTAATGGGGGTAATCAATATTTAGACCAAAATATATAATGGCCAGTTGAAGTTGGATAAAATGATCTATATAGAATAAAAATATTTTAGCAGAGAGCTTTTTCTATAGATGCAAGCTATTAAAAGCTCATTAAGTTTGTCCAGTAGGTTAGGTCATTAATATTTTTGAGAATGAGTCCTTTTTCCAGCAAACACAGGCTACATCAGTCGCCGCGGCCAGAAAAGTGTGTAGCTTTGGCGACGAAATTTCAATTTACTACCGTTGTTTCGTTATTTGTTTTTATTTCCTAATAAAACTTTGAGAGTGCCGTGGCATTGAATATTTTTTATTGGTAAGACTCATTTTGTGGTGGTAATACCGAGTTTTCCAGTGGTTGGCACTGGAATCAAAATAAAATTTAGTCTTGCAATAATGTTTAATGCTAGCCTTATAAATAACGTTTTTATTCATGAATTTAAGATTTAGTAGAAGGATACAGTTTTTCGACAAATGTTTATTTAATGCTATATTGTTATGTTGTCCATATATATATATATATATATATATATATATATATATATATATATATATATATATATATATGTATGTACAAATATTTTACAACAAAATGCGGCTTAACCCTATGAAATTTATTAATGACGTCATGGATAACGGAGTCCAAAACATCCAATGGATATCCGTGTTTTGAAAGTGTCATCCTAACAAACTCACTGCAGAGAAGGCTATCAGAACATATCATAAGTGTCCTATGATTTAAAGCCTTAATCAAATTAACCTTTCGTTGTCTTGGACAAAAAGAGTCCAATGCGTATAAAGTCATGAGAAAGTACCCTTTCTAAATACAGAAGTCTCAAACTTGTTACTGATCCTATAAATGAGAACATCCAAAAAGGAAAGACAAGAATTAGACTCCTTTTCTGTGGTAAACTTAAGAGCGGGAAGGGAAGAGTTTAATTTGGTGAGAAACAAGTCGGCTTCAGCCTCATAATATTTATTATTTACTTTCTTAATGAAGTATTAATTATACATACATATATATATATATATACATATATATATATATATATATATATATATATATATATATATATATATATATAATTAATGCTTAATTGAGGAAGTATATATATATATATATATATATATATATATATATATATATATATATGCTATGATGTGCATCGAAACATTGATGCATTCATGCATCGGAAATATGTATTTTCGAATGTAATAACCTATAATAAAAAATTATCGCTCTACTTTTGTGTTGCGGTCTATATTAAATTAAATTTATGAACGTTTGAATTTATATTTGATTCCATTTGTGTATATATATATATATATATATATATATATATATATATATATATATATATATATATAATGCTTAGATGGCAAAAGAAAAATATTTGTTTATATGTCTGCACTTAGCATTATTTCATTTTTCTTGTTTAGTAGTTTTTTCTTTTTTTACCTGTCTTGGTGGTATCTTAAATATGAGCATATTTACTATGCAAGATTCGGTTCTTAACTGTATTTTTGGTGGTTGTTGGGTGAAACGTACTTTGGTGAAGAGTGAAAAATTCATTGGTGTTAGAATCAAGGATGGAGATGCTGGTGTCAAATATGAAATGTTAAGATACTTTTTTTTTTATAATTCCGTTTCATTCTTTTCTTGATAAAATTCATTTTCTCATTGAGATTTGCTTGATGATACTTAATAAGCCTGAAGATGTTTAAGCCCCCCCCCTAGATACAAGAGGATGCATGCAAGACTTAATGTCACAAAATTCAAATTCAACAAGGTTGTTTGATTCTACGTAGCATGTTCGGAAGCTACCTTATTCATTTTAAGGTAAGCAATATGGCCACTAAGATATAAGGAGATTACTTAATGTGGAAAAAGATGAGAAAAAGAAAACATTATTAAGGAGAGAGATCAATAAAAGAACAGGAATTCAAACAGAAGCAATAAGCCGAAAGATAGTTTCGCAAGCAAAAGGTGCAAGTTAAGAAACTGTTAGCATAGAATTTACGGCTATATCTAGTCATTTCAATCAAATACTGCGCTTAAATTAATAATATCCAGGTACCAAATTGTAAAGAACAATTGCCATGAAAATATTTATAGATAAGGCATAAGGTAGTTAACTTACGGTGGTGGTAATGTTACTTCATAAGTATGAGTGTCATCATAAATTCTAACCATTCTACCTTGGGATATCTATAATAATCATTGGTACGCTGAAATGTACATGATCCCTAGTAACGCATTTTTTTCATATCCTTTCCCAACTTTAAACAGCGTCCAGTCGGCTTTCATCGTTCTCCACTGCTACTTTTTTTCTCATCGGTTAATTACCCTCATTCTTTGAAAAGATAGTGGTGTGGCTTCCTGTTGTCCCATGGTTTGATATTAAGAGTTATCCTTTACTTAGACTGATTGTCATACAAGGCTAAAGAGAGGACAGTCTACTTAGTCATTTAGCCCCTAGCGGGATGATTAATAACTATCGTGAGTTTACCAAGGAAGGCTTGAAGTGCACGGTTAGAATCAACACATTTGGGATTACTTAGACATTTCTTCTTGCTAATTCAGTTCAATTTAAATGTCATATGACACAAGATTCATTTTTTTCAAATGTTCACTTGATTCAAAGTTTCATTTCACTCAAGGTAGAGGGTTACTAATTAAGACTATTGTGTTTAAGAGGAGGAAGTAAGTTCAGATTATTAGGATAGGTAGGATAGATAACAGTTGAACCCAGACTTGAAGATGTTAAGTTTCTTATGAATGGCGTCCTCTCCGGACACTGTTTCACAAAGTAGCAGTTGTTGGGAAGAAAATATCTGAGCAGAACTTCCTACTTACGAATGAAAGAGATGAGGATGATTCAGCTCTGTGTACGTGGTATGGTGGGTCTTAGCTCTAAAAGGTTTAATCTGGTGGAACTAAGTATTATAGCTCGTCTGAACATTTGCCATGGAAATAGGGATAGAGTTGTGATAGGCTTGAGACGTTTCTTCTGTGGAAAAGGGGTTGTAAAGTGGAAAATAATTCATCACCCACAAGGCCGTAAACGTTTCCGAACTCTGTTCAAGTTTGAAAGGGAAGGTTGGGCAGTTCCAGCTGAGATATGGTGGCAATGTGACATATTTTGCTTGATCTGACTTTCGCAAAGATAAAGTATGGAAGAAGGACTCAGATAATTTCTGGAGCGGTACAGGAAGTCGATCATACATTATTGGAGAAGTGCGGCTACCCGTTGATCTGGCGTCTATACTGTTTTTACGACTTTTCTTATTCTTATTCAATATTTCTTTCAATATTTTCAGACTGTTTTCAGTATTTTTTAGCATGATTTAAAATAGTCTAAAGAGATTGATAATGAAAAGAAAAAACAAAACGACTACACGCATAAATTTATAAATAATAACCATTTCAACGTCACACGAATCCAAACCCACAAGAAGAATTTGGTGCAGTTGGTTTTCTATTTGCGAATGACGTGGCTTTATTTGATCTCTAGTTATTTAACTAGCAACTGTCTACATTTCAAAGGCTACAGACTGCTTGGTCTCGGAAGAAAGTACGAAGAAGATAGTCATCTTCAATCAGACTGCGCTGCATATCGCCATACTTCAGTTTCAGGTCTTCATCTCTCTTTCTGATTTTATCAGATCTTTTTTGACATCAAGTTGGATAGCGAAATAAACAGCCAACTAATACAAACGAAGCGTGTAGCGTTGCAGCCCTGACCAGACACTAAGTTCGTTCTAAGGGTGCAGCTTCTTCCAGTCAAACGCTTGTGACTCAATGAAAGGAAAATAATTGCTTGGCCGGATAGTTTCTCACGAAATAGAACGATGAAATGAGATTGTAGCAGTCGGTAAATTTTATTCGGTTGTAACCTTCTAATCTAGACGATCTAGGGGGAGGTGAGGTAAGTCGATGTTAGTTGAGGAGGTGAAGCGTGTTGTTGCAACTGGGAGGTCTCTTGTCTCTATCGGTGTCTCTGACTTATTTCTGGTAGAGATCACTGTCTTATAGAGAACAGGCTTTCTTTGTCCTGTCAGCTCAATCTAAAATAGTAATTCATCAATTCCACTCCACTCAGCTGAAAGTCTTTGTCAGGATCGTCTGACATGGTTCTTGTTGGGTCCGCTTCGCTCATCTGATAATCGTCAAGGCAATAACTGTCGAAACAATTTCTGCAACATCTTTCAGATGTTTTCCTTTAAAAAGATATCGGCTGGCACTGATATCACTACAAGCGTTGGTTAAACTGTACAAACATGTCTAAGACAAGTATAGCTGGAAAGACACAGCATAACACTTTGTAGAGACTTAATTTCAGTCAAACTACTTATATAGAACGAGCATTCGGCATATTTTAATTATATTCAAACTTCTTAATAGATTAATCAAAAAAGGACAACTAAAACAGCTTAATGGATAACTGAAGCTTTTGAGAATAATGTAGTAGGTGGGGTATGTGTCATGCATTCCTGCCTAAATTTCTCCGATTAGAGTGTATTATTATTAGTTGAACTAGCATCCACATCCTTGAATATTACTCCCACGGAACATTAGTCGAGGAGATTAACACATATCCTCCTGCTACGATCACCGAAGTTAAGCAACATAGAGCCTGGTCAATATGTTGATGGATGACTGCTTCGGAATTATGTTTTCACCATTATTTACAATTTATTAGGCAGCTCTTCCATACACTTTGAATAAAATTGCACTACTTTTGACGCGATAAAGGTTTCGACGGATGCCTTGAACCTGGTTTTCATTAGAGTAAATTTTCCCTCTTAGAACGATTTGTATCGGAAAAGATAATAATCGATCGATACAAGTTTAGGGGATCATGTTGGGTGTGACAGAACAGAACAGTATTTAGTCACCCCCCCCCACGAGGGCAACATGTGGCACAAGGCCGGTTTAACGTGGGATCTCCGAGCCCGTGGGCTCGGCCAAAAATATGCCCATATAAACAGGTTCAGGGTCGGTTTCCCTTCCCGAAAGAGACTCCACCCTTCGGCGTAGCCTCGTTCGGGTTCCTCCCCGCCCGAAGGCAGAGAGTTCAACCGATCAGCCGGTCAGCTGGTCGTCCGACTTCAGACTGGACAGAACATACGAGTTTTAATTTTTTCCTTTGTAAATTTTTGCTGTATAGGACTAGCATTCGAGGTGATCAAGATTTTTTAATGTTAAGGAATAAAGGGCCACTCAGTGCAATAATTCGTGTTTCTTTCTGAGCTTAGTAAACACTACAATGATACGCATTGAAAAGTAAAAGGAAAAATAGTCCCTATATTATTATAGGGTCTATTTTTATGAATAGGCTATAACCGAAACTTTTTATTTAATTTTAAATACTGGAGAGCTATCATGAATTCCTCCATCCATTTATCTAATAAATTCGAATGTCTTTGTCACTGTCACACTTTTTAAATTAAAGGGACACATCACTCTAACTTTAAAATATTTCATTTTCTTTAATTTAACTAAATGCGAATGTCAGTGTGTCACTGTGTCGCACTTATTCATCTTTACTTCTAGAGGCCGTAGCCTAATATGTCATACCATTTTGGAATCAGGCTGACTCCGTGAGCAAATTAAAAGCATTACGAGTCGGATCCAGAGCCCCAATCATAACGTTTTGAATACTTAAGTTTTCATTACGGCGATTGTTTTCGGCAGCTTTGTATGTGATTTTTTGCGACGAACTTTTTTGTACGATAACAATTTTTATAACTTGGAAATAAATTTGTGAATAATTGAAATTAATTGCAAAATCCATCAAAAGTCACCCAAGATATAAAAGTAATTGTTTGTACGGAAAGTAACGACCTACTTACATCAAATTGTTTTTAAATAATTGGCAACAGAAGAATTATCGTTGAACTTTTAAAAGGTAAGCTTAAATATTAATGCAATACTTAAATGCAGCGATCAATTTTGAGTTCTTCTGTAGTTTATCGTTGCATATCGCATACAGCAGCAGTATACCTCGCAAAAAGAAATATCTGCCAACAGGACCAAATTGCTATAAAAAGAGCCAAGCATGCAGCGAGAAAAAAAAAAACTCCCGTGCAAATGAAAACCCAGATCAAACGGCAGCCAGGAGAGCTTCCAATGCTGAGAATATGCAAAGACTTAGGGACTCTCAAATTCCTGAACAAGCCTCAATTCAGAGCCATCCGCAGGAGCTAGGTTAAATGCCGCCTGATAGGGGATCTTTTAAGCTAGTTAATATATATTTTTGGACAGATAAGCCAATTATAATTCATGTGGCTTATATAAAGGTTGAAAAAAGGTTGTCGTTTTTGGTTTTATTTGAAATGTCCGTTAGGCAGTCACGACTGTCCTTTCCTTAAATAAAATGCAATTCAAAATTATGCTTTATTATTGATAAAAGCTTCACGTTGTTTAACTCTGTAGATTCACAAAAAGTAAGACGAGTCTGAATTATAATTATAAATTGAAATTTCGAAACGCTGTTCTGATGAGGCATTTCTTTAGAAAAAAAACGCCGCGAACATTAATTTAAAATTGTGATTTTCAGCAAAACATTAAAGCCTTGGCCTTTATGTTGCGAGTTCTGTCTTTTCATGCAACAGAAAATAAAACCCAGTCATTCCTGAAGTGAACATATGGCAGTGACATTTTCCCGACCAAATCATACATCTGCTGAAATAAAATAGATTGTTTTTAGGGCATTTTTTATAGAAAGTCTCGGGCAATATTAATTCAAAAATGGGCCCGAACAAAGGCACAGAGAATAAATTATTGTTTATTAATGTCTACGAATTATTCAACAGAGTTATTTGATTGTTATAAAAATTTTCCAACCCAAGGTCTCAGGAAAAATCTACCGAACCGAACATTTAATAAAACTGTAAATAAAATAAAATAAAATTGCTGAAAGGCGTTGAATATTGAGGAATGTCGCTCGTTCTTTAAAACAGGAACAAAGAAATGATATCTTTTCCTTCCAGGTACGATTTATATTCGTGCTGTTGTCTCTGATATTGTCCTTAGGCAAAACTGTTTTAAAATTTAATGAATTAGTTTACAGATAATATGTCCTGGTGTGCGACATGTGTATTTTATATTTAATATATTCAAATCTAAATTTGGAAGAATGTAGCTTTATGTCCACCGGATATATTGCGTTTAATACCGTAAAACAAATACAAACACACACACACACACACATATATATATGTTGTTTTTCATTTATTTTAATCTTATAGAGAAGTCCGCCAATACACACACACACACACACACACACACATATATATATATATATAGTTGAAAATCGGTTCTCGAACATCTCACATGTCGAACAAATCGGTTTTCGAACAGAAAATTCGAGATGAAATACCTCGGTTATCGAACAAAATATTAGTTCTCGAACAACATTGACGAACCGAATTAACACGAACGGGATAATTTCTGTGTCGACCGCCGTGTTGCCTGCATTCGTGTGTTGTGCCGTGCTTTTCTTTTACAATTTTATTGTTTTGTGACTTTTTTTTTCTCTACATTTATTCCTATTGGAAAAATAGTTTCGGTTCACGAACATTTCAGGTTACAAATGGCTTTCAAGAAAGAATTAAATTCGTGAACAGAGGTTGCACTATATATATATATATATATATATATATATATATATATATATATATATATATATATATAAATGTTGTTTTTCATTTATTTTGAACAAATTTTCAACAAATTAGCCAATGATAAAAATAAAACCTCCCAAAATGCATACATATTTCAAGAAAGGAAAAAATTGCGATGACACTCTTTACTGTAAGAGTTTATCGACAAATAGCATTACCCTCTTCCTGCCTGTAGCACCAACAAGTCTTAAAGGATGTTGTGTATTGCAGAAAACCAACTAAATTTGCGATCCTTAGAAAAGAACCTGTTGTTCTGAAAACTGAGTTTTATATTCCTTTATATTCCTTTACGGGCATTAGATTCTGAGAAATGGATAAAAATATTAAAAATTGATGGGTGTACGAATAATTCCGTCGTTGAATATATATAAAGGATGTTCCAAAATGAATGAATTAAGTTTAAGCATAGAATAATTTTTTTT
Source organism: Acanthosepion pharaonis (assembly GCA_903632075.3). NCBI lineage: Eukaryota > Metazoa > Mollusca > Cephalopoda > Sepiida > Sepiidae > Acanthosepion > Acanthosepion pharaonis. Next base: position 2,298,783 of record CAHIKZ030002223.1, on the reverse strand, counting down.
CTTTTTCTTTCAGATTTAATAACTTAAGTTTTTGGCAGTTTCAACCATGGAAAGATTAGCAATCAAAAAACGTGTTAAAGTTATCGAAGTATATTACGAAAATGGACGTATAAACAGTATTTGAATGAGAAGTTCCCAGGTTGCATCATCCCTCGAAAGTCAATTGTCCACGGTAGGTAGTGTGACCTAGCGCCTTTAGATTTCTTCCTCTGGGGTCATCTCAAAAGTAAGGTCTATGCCAATAAGCCAACAACAATTTAACAGCTGAAGGATGAGATAATAAGGCATATTGATGAGATCAATGGTCAACTATACAGAGACGTCGTCAAAAATTATTGACCATCGAGTAGAAGTGCCACCGAAGCCATAGCAGACATTTGGGCGATATTAGTTTTTTCACACAACTGACATGACTTAAATAACATGACACGATAGAGAAATAAATAAATTTTCACTAATAACACTAATTTATTTTCTGCTGACTTTGATCCGTCTTAATAAAACACTTTTATATATATATATATATATATATATATATATATATATATATATATATATATATATATATATAAATTAGGTTAATCATATACTACACTAAATCTAGTATATCGAACTCATTTGTTTGCAATGATTCTCCCCACCCCGTTAGCGATTTTCAAAAAACCAACATAATTTACAAAATGAAGTACCCTTTGGGAGATTGTATCTCCAATGGATTAAATAATATCTATGTTGGTCACACCACAAACTCGCTTTCACGACGCTTGACTCTACATTTGAATGATAACACAATTCCGGCAAATCCTTGTTGAAAACACAACTATACTTAAACATGAAAATAATAAACAAAAACTAAAAATTCTTGAAGCTATATACATAAAACAGTTGAAACCTAACTTGAACAAAATAAACTAGGAAATCTTAAATGCCTATCATTGATAACAGAAGCCATTGGTTTATACCAACGGCTTCCCATACTTAATAGTTCTCGTTTTCATGTGTTAGTCGTTGCTTTGAAATTTTTCACGCAACAAAAACAGACTATCATTAGTGTTCCGTGTATTAGTTGATATATTGAAAAGTAATTGCCATCTTTGATAATGGCTTATGTAAGCCGAAAGCTTAGATTGGATTTAAACATGTATCAATAAGGTGATTTCCTTTCGTCCTTCAATGATAATGTTATTAAGCTATCAGACAATATGAAAGGAATTTAATTAAAATAGACAAAACCTGTCTATATTATTTAATGAAACATGCATCAATGAAAAATTGCTGCCTAAATATACACTATATATATATATATATCATGATTCAATACCATCACTTGATAAGACACCAGAAGTGTTGAAATAAAATGGCTACTTTTGTAGTGATCTTATAGTGATATTATATTATATTTTTTGAATAAATAAAATTATATATATATATATATATATATATATATATATGGGGGGGCTTGTGTGCACGCACGTGTTTGTGTGCGCGCGCGTGTTTTTGTGCGTGTGTGTGTGCGCAAGTGATTGTGTGTGCCTCTCAGCAATACTTTGAATACGTTTAAACGTTATCTCAGTAGTTCAATTTCTGCGATAAATCTGTCCAAATGAATAAAAATGTACTTATTTATACCTTTTTCAATTTTCATAATATTCATATTAGTCAAGAAGTTTCTAAAGAATTAAAACCTCTTGGCTTTATCTTGTGGTTTTAGTTGATGAACGACAACCAATTCCTGATACTATCATTGTTCTTATTCCTATGTTTAAAGACCGGAAAGTTCCAACACTTACCACTATCCGTTCTTTTTTTAATTGTTAACTATATCATTCATAGAAATATTTCTTTCTGGATGTATTTTTATGGACATAATTTGCCTTAACTCCAGTAACGGTTGCGCTACTTTTGAAGCCCTAAGGGTGTTAAATCATACATGAGATATAAAATTCGTGTATGTATTGCTAGCTCTGGCTACGCCGTTAACCAACCCATATATCCATTTAATGTAGTTAAATTAGCTCAGATTTATTAATTAGAGAGACGATTTCCTTATCAGCTGGGGGCATTATATTCAATTATATTATAAGATGCCTCCCAAAAGCTAAGCAAAGTATTAAGAAACAGAAAAAAAATGTCAGAAACAAATAAAATAGTACTGAACTGTTACATAATATTAGTCCTATACATCAGTGAATGCTGGACATTCTCAAAATAGATAAAGCGGAATCTTGAAGCAAGAGAAATGTAGTTTTACAGAAGGAGGCTGATAATACCATGGACCGAAAATGTCTGCAACAGCGAAGTTTTTGAGCGAATCGAAACAACAAAGATATTTATACTTAAAGCCAAAAAGAAACAGTTGAAATTTTAGAAACTTATGAATCTATCTGTTTTCATATGCAGTAAACATATAAAAATTGTAAGACAATGATGTGACATCTCGCCGGACTTAGAATCGAAACAACAAAGACATTTATACTTAAAGCCAGAAAGAAACAGTTGAAATTTTAGAAACTTATGAATCTATCTGTTTTCATATGCAGTAAACATATAAAAATTGTAAGACAATGATGTGACATCTCGCCGGACTTAGAATCGAAACAACAAAGACATTTATACTTAAAGCCAGAAAGAAACAGTTGAAATTTTAGAAACTTATGAATCTATCTCTTTCCATATGCAGTAAACATTTAAAAATTGTAAGACAATGATGTGACATCTCGCCGGACTTAGAATCGAAACAACAAAGACATTTATACTTAAAGCCAGAAAGAAACAGTTGAAATTTTAGAAACTTATGAATCTATCTGTTTTCATATGCAGTAAACATATAAAAATTGTAAGACAATGATGTGACTTCTCGCCGGACTTAGAATCAAAACAACAAAGACATTTATACTTAAAGCCAAAAAGAAACAGTTGAAATTTTGGAAAAGTATGAATCTATCTCTTTTCATATGCAGTAAACATATAAAAATAGAAAGACTGTAAGACAATGATATGACTTCTCGCCAGACTTAATCTGATAGTCTTGCGAGGTTTCATTATTGGCGGCCATAATTTTAACATCATAAGATATGCAGATGACACAGTGTCGATAGCAGACAGAGCAAAAGAAGCTGCAATAACTCCTACAAAATGTAGTGAAGAAAAACGAGATTAAAGAACTAACCATCAACTGCAAGAATATTTACTTCATTGTTATCAAAAAGAATAACCCAACATGAAAATTAGAAATCGGAGAGATCAAACCAAAATTACAACAATTGAGATAGTGAAAGATGCCTTCCAAAAGCTAAGCAAAGTATTAAAAACAGAAAAAAATGTTAGAAAAAAGTGTACTGAACTGTTACGTAATATTATTCCTATACGTCAGTGAATGCTGGATAGTAATGGATGAAGAGGAAACTTGAAGCAACAAAAATTTTACAGAAGGATGCTGAGAATACTATGGACCGAACATGTGAGCAACATCGAGGTTTTAGAGAAAATGGGAGCAAGAAAGACACATATACTTAACACCAGAAAGGGACAGTTGAAATTTCTAGGGAGAATAATGAGGAAAGAAGGCTTGGAAAATTTGATACTCACAGAGCAGATTGAAGGCAAGAGGGACAGAGGAACACAATGCATGACGTGCCTAACGTGTTTGAGTAAATGGATAGCAGAACAAGGTTTAGGAGGAAAAAAAACAGACAGGAAGTTGTGGAGAGCCATGATCGCCAACGTCCTGAAGGGACTCGGAACTTAAAGGGAGAAGTCGTCAATTCCGAAAGGATGTGAAGCTCTTCTTTAGACAGCGAGCTTTTTAGCTGCAAGGAAACTGTTTTCATTGTTAAGCAGACGAAGAAGAACAATTCGACCAAGTATATGTCAATTTTGAGTGCAGATTTGGAAATATTTTCCGACATATTTATTTACCAGACGACTTAAATTACTTTATAACTTACGTGTGTTTATTTATTTTTTTTGTGGGTCTTCCCAAATGTCACGAAGCTGTCTAAAAATTTAATATAGTTTTTACTAATAACTATGATTATTTAGGATACATTTTTTAGCACCAAATTAGAATTTAACTCTACAGTTTTAAAATATCAATTAGAAAAGTTGGTACTCGTCATTTCTTATTCTCTCCGGCTTTGTTCGCGTACGCATCTTCTTTTGTTTTTTTGTTTTTTTGGTTATTCCCCCCCACATTAAATTTCTCTGCATCTCAATATCTTTTTACCTCTATTTCCTACTTCCCCCTCTCTCAGTAACGTTCTGTTTTTTATATTTTTTTCTCACACTCACGTCTGGAGAGAAAGGTCCTTCGTTTTCTTTTTTTCCTTTTTTTACCCTTTTTTATTCTCCTCTTTTCTAAATTATTCACCACTTCTTCTTCTTCTTCTTCTTCACAAGTTCTTTTGTTCTTCTTCTTCTTCTTCTTCTTCTTCTTCTTCTTACTGTCCTTTTGTTACCTACATAATTTCTTTTCTTTTCCTTTCTTGGTCGATTCCTTTCCCTCATTTTATATCCCTTATTTCTTCGTTTTCACTTACCTTTTTCTTCCTTCCTTTTCTCTTCTTGAGCAAAAGAAAAGCAATGGACAGAATCACATAATATCTTCGTGTCGAGTCTCATTAAACTGAAATAAACGCATTGTACAATTTCCGGAGCGCATGATATCGTCAAATAAAATCATATCTGTCAAATTATACGAGTAAACGACTTTGATTACCTGTAAAAATATCTCAAGCTGTCATGCGACAGTGTTGCAAAATTAATTCAAAATGAAATTTATCTCCAATACTACAAAGAGAGTTAAACGCATCTACACAAGCGATTAGATAAACGCAGTGTGCTCCAATATACCCGTTTACACAAACAGATAAATGACCCCACATATAGACACGTCATTTGTATATCTGTCTTGCTGTTTAAGACGACGGACATCTATAATGCAAGGTGCAGATCGAATGGAATTAAAGCATTGTCAAGGCTGTAATCACAAACAGTATTTATACACTGTTTCATGTAACAGCTGGAACAGCTTAATAAGATTTGTTGTCAATATAAGAGGGACGTCTGGAAAGTAAGGCATAGATATCGAACCGAATCAAGTCATTGTGAAAACTGTAAACAAAAAGTGACAGGGCGTATAAAATACTTCTTGCAAAATCTACAGAAGCCTAATAAGATTTGTTGTCAATATAGGGGGGACGTCCGGAAAGTATGGTACAGATAGATATAAATCGATCCGAATTAAAACATTGTAAAAACTGTAAACAGCAGGGCCTTGAGGCTGTGAGGTGGTTAATTCTAAGAAAAAAAAAAGGGTTAAGCCCAAAATGAAATATAAAATGTAAGGCAGAGACATAGAAAACTAGAATTGAAACCATTTTCCTTGTAATGTGGAGGTGAAGAAAGCGCCATCTGGGTTGCCTCACCTCTAACAATTGGAACGACGCGCCAAGAGTTTACGGTTTTTTATCTATCGAAAACCTGGCGTGCGTGTAAAGCAAATTGGGAAATGGATTTATCTCTTTCTTGAGAAATTAGAAAAACACGTCATTGGCGAAAAGAGAAGCACACGGGAATTATATTTTCTTTAGCGAAAACAAATTGGGAAAGTAAAACAGAGAATAATGAACCCGCTGCGAGGGTTGGGATTATGAAAATCGATCCGTCATAAAAGGCAAGTGGGTTCAGGAAAGGAGTTAGAGAATTGAAATTAATGAGGAGAATAAAGCACACCCTTTCTCTTACGCACTTTAAAAATTAGATTTGTTACAAAGAGTTATGCCATCCCTGAGAAGTGGGTAGAGTTAGAATACTGAGAAGTATGGAGGAAGTTTCAATGGAAGGGGCAGAATTTAGCACCGCCTGTGAGAAGTAGCGGTGCGAGATGTGAAGTGAAGTAGTTGGAGTAAAGGGAGGAGCAAATTCCTGTGACAAGGATGGTGAATAATTTTCAAAATTTGTAAAATTGATTAAGAAAGCAGAAATAGAGAACAAAGAAAATCTTTATTGAAATTAGTGAGAAGTGGGAAATCACTGAATCCCCAGAACCCTTTCGCCTCACGCCAGTTTTGGGCTGAAGTGTATAGAAACAGGAATTTTTGGAGCTCACAGAGTTTGAGCTAACAAACCCGTATCGAGTGCCTCTGGAATCCATTTCAACTGTCACCAGATTTCCTGATTCAAAGACATTGAACCCAGCTCCCCCAGAAGTTTAGACAAGGTCCTGTGTCGCTATAGAGATTGATGCAGGAAGGGTTAATTTTTGTTGTACTAATAGCTATATAAAACAATTGATGATTAAACCTACGATTGCCTAGTTTTATTTTGGGCCATGAATATATTTTTCCTTAATACAGCACCCGCCACAGCTTGAACCAGCGGCGTGAGACAACGACCTTTGATTTTCCTCTGCTCTGAAATCAAGAACACATCGTGGGTAGATTTGGTGGGGATCGAAGCGGCCAGCGATCAACAACCAGCGTCAGCATTGACCAGCGCATAGTTAGCCTCGTAGTTAAAATGTCGGTCTAACATCCTGAGAAGAGGGTCACCGGCGAAAGGTGTTATATTATTTGGTGCCGGGTCCGGGATGTGATCCGGTTGGTAGGAGGTATTATACTTGTAAAATCGAGAACAGTCCAATAAGATTTCTTTTATATATAAGAAATATGCCCGGGAAATAAGGTACAGATCAGTTTAAATCGACCGGAATAAAATAGTTTTTGAAAACAGTAAGCACAAAGCAACGCGGCGTATCTAATATTCATTGTAATATCTCGAATAACCATAACAATTGACACACGCTTATGTGACCTTATAACAAAGATGGTTGCCACAATAAAACACTGAGAATATATATATATATATATATATATATATATATATATATTTTATTTATATTCTTTTATAGATATATTTAAGTAAATGCTCTGTTTATAATAAACAGTATTAATAACATTTACTTTACATTCTTTTTAAAGAAAATATTTGTCTTCCGATTTTCTGTGAAAATTTCTCTGACATTTATTATAAACAGAGCATTTACTTAAATATTTGTATCTATAAAAAGAATGTTAAATATAAAAATGTCTTGAAATAATTGTCGGACTTTGTCTATTTCATAATGTTGACGTCTTATATATATATATATATATATATATATATATATATATTTCAATAAAGGTGCAATTAATTTATAAATTCATGAATTATTTATACAAAAAACAAATAAATTAATTTTAATTGGCGATCCATAAAAAATTCAATAATATACAAAAAACCCCTGAACCTGTTTATGAATGAAAAGATCCTTGTTTTTATAAATTTCTGTTGCATGAGTTCTTATTATTTTTACAAGCTTTCGTCTGTTCCTACAGACATCCTCAGGTATGGAATAGATTTTGTTCTTGTTTTTACTCTCAGTAATAAGAGGACAACGAAAATATATGTTGTAATCCGTTGTTGGGGGGTGTGTATATTATTTGAATTGTTCGCGACGATGGATTTCTCGCTAATTAAATCATTAACCTTTGTATTTGTTTTTTGTATGAATAATTCATGAATTTTTAAATATATATATTACTAGCATCTATCGTAAACCCACCTTTACGGGACTTTATTTGAATTGGCGTTCATTTGCTCCTGCATCAAGGAAAATTAATCTCGTTAAAACCTTGGTGTATAGAGCGCTTAAAGTTTGTTCTCCTATTAGATTGGACCGTGAATTTGGGAACATTAGGGAGATTTTCCTTAGTGACGGCTATCCGGAGGCCCTTATTGACTATATTATTAGTAAGAAAACTAAGGAATTTCATTCCCCTAAAATCCAGGGGCCTTCTAAATGTCCGGTTTATTTGAAGATTCCCTGGATTGGGGATAGTGGTCAGGGCTTAATTAAGCAGGTTAGCAAGTCGGTTTCCGGTTGTTTCCCATCAGTTGCTTTACGTAGCATTTTTCAAACTAGGTCTGCGTTTCCGTCTTTTCGCAAGGATGTATTGTCCTACATCAAATTGAGTAATTTAGTATATGAATTTAATTGCCAGTGTGCTGCTGGTTATGTGGGGCGTACAACCTTGCATTTGGAAACTAGAATTAATCAGCACGTACCTTCCAAAATACGACTTGGTAAAATAGATAGAATATGCTATCTTCCCCCATGAATATGGAATCGGCTATTGCTCAAAATTTAGTTGAGAATATAGCTTGTGCCAAGTTGTATATAAAAAAGAGTGGTTTAGAATTATTCATACAGCCGATTCCAATAATCATTTGAAGATTTTGGAATCGGTCTGTATAGGATTAAGAAAACCTTCTCTTGCCGGCAGAAAGAATTTATAAGGTCTCTGAATCTGTTGGGGATATTTTATTTTAACTGTCCCTCGCTAATTTATTTACACGATCCTTCCTCGTTACAAGTATATATACTTGTTCGTTATTTTAGTGTGTTTCCCCCTTTTTTGTTCTTTCAATATCGTTATTATTCATTTCGCTAATCCAACGATTGTCTCCTGATGAGATGTTGGCTGAAAGGGCCCTAGAGACTTTTAAAATTAAAATCAATGGTTTCCTTGTTTTTTAAAACTATTTATAAATTTTGTACCTCCAAACATTTGTTTATATATATATATATATATATATATATATATATATATATATATATATATATATATAATGGTTTTACAGGCTAACGTTACACATCTAATAGAAATTCACCTTGAACTTGCTGGAAGCGTATGTCAGGAAGCAGGTATCGGTCTGCTGTAGCACGTTCATGGAGGAGCGTAAAAATATGCAGGGCGCGCCTCGTGAAGAATGTCCACATCTATCGAGAAAAGAAAACACCATTGCTTTTCTTGATGTTCTGATTTTAGAGATTATGGCTGTGGGACTTGATCCTGCAAAGTCCGTGGTCTAGGAAATCGTTGTTAAAACACCGGAAAGACTTATTTCGTTGGGCCTCAAAAAACAAAAACAAAAAAAAAAACAAAAAAAAAAACACGTTATTTTTTGAGCTTTTGGAACTGTCTGAAGTAACTTTGGACCATGTGGTCATGAATAATGAGACCTGGGTTTGCCTAGTTACCCCTGAGACAAATGTTGATTCCATAATAAATTTTCGTATCATCATCGACTCGCCAAGCTTTCAAAGTTCGGAAGTCAGTAAAGGAATGAATAGCAGCCGTGTTCTGGGATGCGAAATGTGCGCTGCTTATAAATTCTATAGGATCAGTACAGTCAGATGCTGTGAAATATTGGCCGAACGATATTCACTGAAGGTTATCAGGACTTTTGTGTAAGTGCGACACGACAACGCCTTCCCACAAACGGCACAAAAGTCAAAAGAGTAACTCTAAAGGTACAAAGATACGAAGGATGCAGTTGCTTGATGGTTATTGTATGAACATGTGCCTATGGGATAGTTGCACCGAAATCAATACTAACTAAGTAACATAGTACTAACCAAAAAGTAACATGGTACTGCTGGTAACGTATTATATAATATTTTAATCTATAGTAAGAAACATGTGGGATAAGTAAATGTGTCTATTTTACTATGTTGTCCTTTCACGCGAACATTTCAGAATGCATGACTAATAGCGGAATTATGTTGGCATATTTAATTATGAGATGCATCTTTCTTTTGACACTCAGACACATTAAATGAGACAGTCGGGTAATGGCTAGCGGTTCGGAAAGAAAAATCAGCGAGTCGAGTCGAAAAGATATGAATCCAGAATCTCTTCCGCCTATTAAGACCTAAATAATAGCGTAAACTTGACTCCCTAGCCTTACCACAACGTACATGATTGCGTTCAAGCATGAAACAGACTGTCAGAGCTTGGTGTTGACCTCGGTGTTCACTTTTATATTTTATATTATGAGATAACGATATATATTTTTATATATGAAGAACAATATTCGGAAAATATTATGACAAAGTGAAAGAAGTTTACTTGTGACGCGTTTCGTCCTTTAGGACTTTATTGCATTAAATTTGTTATGTTGGTACGACTAAACTTGCTTATGAACGGGGGATGTTGGAAATTTTAGAATTTTTTTTAGAAGTTTTTTATTAGAATTTTTTTAATATCTAGCCGAATTCATTTAGAGTCTTTTCTTTTTACTTCCATCAAATTTGTTAACAGATCTCCATCACTGTGATTGTAGAAGATCTGCCATGAACTGTAAAAAGTAAGAGACAGAGTGCATATTTACTGTAGATGACCTTGCGGTCAAGCCACTCTCATTTATCTCAATACATTTATGTCGTATCGATTTTAAATCATATATATATATATATATATATATATATATATATATATATATATATTATAAATATATAATTTTTAAATTATGTATATATAAATATATATAAATATTCACGAAATTGGGTATAAAAATAAATACACGGACAAATACATATTTACACATATAGTTAACAGACAACTATAAAAGATAAGAAAATGAAGTCATTTAAACTTTCATTTTTTTAGTAAATCTATAAAGATAGAGATGCATTAATGTAAATGGCCGAAACCTGTTAATGAAAAAATAATAATCACGTTAGATAAAAACGAATCTTTTTTTTCATGCTAAAAGGACATAGATATTTGCCTCAGAAGCTAAACCTTATCTCCCTCTATCGGACATCCACATATCCAACATGAAGTACAAGAAATACATTTTTTGTAGTAATTTGCTTCATGCACAAAAACTTCACGTTTTTTTTTCCTAGAAGGAAGCTGATATTAACATATTGCGTACTTATTTCTCAGTTATTTGAAAACTTAAAGCTGCTAACAGTTAATGTTTGAATAGAATTTTCATTTAGCTTTCAATACTAGGAGGGTTTTACTCTAAATGTGTATAATGATGTCCTATAAGTAGTAAAAGTACGTTAAGAATTCGGGCAAAGTATAGCTTTGTTTTTTAACATTTGATATTTTCTTTTGGGGAGTTAAAATAAAAGAAGAAAAATGACAATAGACAAATGACTATAAGTCAGGGTATATGAGGTTTCAGAGTGCAATGAGGTCCTGGCTTCGCTATTGTCCTCTTTACGTACACAGAACAATTTGAACAGTCAAGAGGAGAAAAACCTTTCCACAATTTCAGACACGCTAATAGCGTTATGGTTTGTTTGCTGCTGCTTCTAACTTTCTCTTCCCCTGATATTTTTATATCATCTTTTATTTTATTTTAAAAGATAACTTATTGTTTCCTACATTATTTTCTGCCAAGCATAACGATGAAGAGATCGGAAGAGAATTGCTTTATAACAATGGTTGTCTGCTGTCATTCTTTACCTCGGAGCTTTAGACTTCAAATTGACAGAGAAAATAAGGAAATAATTTTTCCATTATGAAAACAGAAAAAAAAAACATTCCGTACATTTCATACGTACGTAAATTTAGAAATTTTGACATGAATGTGTTTTCTTAGAATCGAACGTCTAAAAATACAGAAGAACTTTAAGCATAGAAACTTGCGGAAAAAAAGTTATGGAAGCCAGCTTTCTTTACTTCTGAATTATTCAGTCAATATTGAAGCAATTTCAGATATTTTTTAAAACCGAAGCAGCTGCAGAAATTTATCTCCTGCTTTTTCGACAGATTTAATGTTTATATATATATATATATATATATATATATATATATATATATATATATAGTTATAAATATATATATATATATATATATATATATATATATATATATATATATATATATATATATATATAAATATATATATATATATATATATATATATATATATATATGCTTTTTATAACTATATATATATATTTTTCAACGTTTGGAAGTAAAGTCTGATGATCTGCAGTCCTTTAAAAGGGCTGTGGTGAAATAATTTATTACATGGAACCTTAAAGTGGTCTGTTTTTATTTAATTTTATTATATATATATATATATATATATATATATATATATATATATATATATATATATATATATTTGCGTTTTTACATTCAGCCCTCTGGATTATATCCTCCTGTGATTATCCATACGGATTACCAAACACATCATTAACTACATATATTCAAATGTAATGAGAACGAAAAGAATATAAATTAAAACTTTCAGAAAATTAATTTAAAAGAGGGCTCAATACAAAAAATAGATTAATAGTTATTTATTATAGGTTACTACATGTAAACAAACAAGTAATCACTACAAAGAGGCATATTTGTTTCGATGCCTAATCGTAAGCATCTCATCAGGTGGCGAACTAAGATGTTTATAAACGACTTGATTGAAAATTCTACTGGTGAAACATCACTTCTTTTTCCATTTTGGAAAACATAAGAAGAATTTTCATAAAAGGAAAAGAAAGAAAATATGACATTTAAAGCATAAAAAATAAATGAATAAGATATCAATAAAAGAAAAATTGAAACCAGAAAGAGAAATAGAAAGAGATTAGAAAAGAAAAGCATAAAATATCATCCATTCTCAGAAGGAAAAAAGAAAGAAGATAAAAACGAAGAGGATTAATATATAAAAATTAACTAATACAAAGAAAAAGAAAAGAAAAAGAAAAAAGAGAAAGAAAAGAAGAAAGGAAGACAATAGAAGCTGTTGATAATACAAAGACAATAAAAAAACCGTTAACAGTGAGATAGAAGTCATAGAGAAAGATTCAAATTATGAATGATTGCAATATAGTAGAGAATATTTTAGATACAATGCATCATTTAAGTTTGTTTAGCATTTTGAAAGAAACCAACAAACTATTTAACAAAATTAAATATTGTAAGTAAATAAAAGGCCCTTTAAGACATTAGACATACAAAATAACAAATTAATTGTACAAAACATTACATTAAAATAAATAAAATATAATTTTAAAAAAATATTTATATGAATTTTATAAATGTAAAACTATTACCAAACATTATAACTCATAATATAAGTATAAACCTATCTACGACAAACATTATTACCGATAATATACTAGTTAGGGGTGGTAAGGTTTTAATTTCCCTAGACAGCTTATATATCCAATACATGTTCTTTACGAAGTAAGGTTAAGTTTAGTTGGGTTGCTGGTGCCTGCTAACAAACGTATAGATCCATTATTCAGCGAGTCGTCTGCATCTTCAATGACAAAAAGATTTTGGCATTTTTATTGATCCACTTAATTCATATTTTTATACGCAAAAGATTTTCTAAAAGGGTCATTTACATATGCGTAAGTTATATTTTAAAGCACCATTCATCCTTTTAATAACTAATAGACTTTACGGTATTTTTACAAATAAATATATTAAAATTTAGTTATTAATTAATGATCAAATATAAAAATGTATGTTTCATTTCTCTTCTTTTATTACTTTTTCAAAATTAATTATTACCTAAGGAAAATATTTGACAGTGCCTACAAAAAATCTATTTCATTTCTTTGATTTAGTAATGCTTTATTTTTCAGAAAGTTAATAATATATAATTTTTCATGTATGAACAAAGAACATGGGTCATTTAATGACCTATACTCAGACATAACAGATGCAGAGAAAACATAATTAAGGAATGCGAAAAAATTGGTACTCATTCATAATGACGAGCAATAGATTAAAATCTCTAATGACCATTTCGACATCACAGTGGGATCATTGGACTCTGCTATGGAATATGTTGAATTACAGACGGTCGGTGATTAGAACTAGGGTGGATATAAATCGGGTTGGTATTGTTTTTCATGTAAAGTTGAAAATTATTGAAAACCAAATTTAACGTTACGTTTAAGAAATCAATTTATTTAATATTAGAATTAATAACTACGCTAAGACCAAAAGATTTAAAAACTCTATTGCTTAATTTTCTAAGTTTATCAACCTTACTTCCAGTAGATTTATTTGCAGTCATGAGTCTATCATATCTATAAATCCCTATGCTATTCAAATCAATCTCTTCATACGCAGTGAAGTTGTACAATAAGAACAGTCCAACTAAGTACGAAGACCCTGTAGAATCCAAAGATCCCATTGTTATATCGAAGTTATCTGCCGAATTTTTAATATACTTTTCGATGTTATGTATTAAGACTGATTTTCTACAGTTCAAAATAATGTTTGTTTCCTCCTTCGAAATATCCACCGTAGTTCTAATCACTCACCGTCTTTAATTCAACATATTCCATCTTCGGTTGAACGACATTCTTCTAGCAAAGAAATATTTGAAAAAACTTAATTCAGTTTATGATAAAGTTCGATAGGGATAGTGGGTTCAGATATTCTGAAATTAGAATGTAGAAGATTATGATTGTTCCAAAAAGAAAAATAGAAACAGGAATATCATATAGTATACTCCTCCATTAAATCAATTAGTTCATACTAAATTGGGACATAAATTTTTAAAATTAATTGTTAAACATTTTCCTAAAAATAATTCAAGTAAAATTTTCAGTCAGAACACTCTAAAACTTAGTTATAGTTTTATTAATAATTTAGAGAAAATAATTAAATTATATAAAAATAAAATATTGAATTTATATGACAATAAGAACTGTAATGATAATGCTGACATTAATTTGTCCCGTATAAATAACCTTTGTAGTTGTAGAAATCTCGACAAATGCCCTTTTATCTAACAAATGCTTAAATAAATACCTTGTGTATGTATTCTATTTCATCAGTAGAAAATCCATGGGTTTCTAAAATATATATTGCAATCACAATGAATCAATTTAAAAACTGTTTCTATAATCATCTCTCATCATTTACTAATGCGGATAAACAAAATATGACTTTTGTTTTTAAATAATTTGGGAAATTGAAAGAGGAAAATAAAACACCTAAAGTTAAATGGAAAATTCTCAGTCAAGCTAGAATCTCTAGATCGTTAAACGAACCATGCTTCCTCTGTGTGCAGGAGAACATGGAAATAATTAAGTTCTTGAATAGTGACATATTATTAAATCAACGATTTGAAATTACAGTAACTTGTAAACATTTTAAAGAATTACAGTGTAGCCCGGATATAAGGGAGTTGTCGGGACCGGAGAAGAAGTCTCTTATAGCCGGGTTTCTCTTATATCCGGGTTTGGTCTATTTTATAAACATTAACACAGGGAGCAGATAAAATCTCTCTTATATCCGGGTTTCTCTTATATCCGGGTTACACTGTAACTGTACAATCTTGCTAAACTTCATAACTCACTAATCACTCTTCTTTTGTTATATTATCTTTATATAAGCATTTTAATGTTATCAGTGATTTATTCTAGCTTTAGGTGGTATTATATTGGTTAGTATTCGTAAATTACTGGTAGTATGCTTAGCCATGAACTGGCTTATTATTATTATTATTATTCGCTTGCTGTATTGATAATAGTTTATAATCTAAAATCAATATAAACATATTTAAAAGTTTAAAATCCATTTTATATTCTAATTTATAATGTAAGGGTGGTTTTGTTAAATATTGGATTTCTTAAAGTGTCCTTTATTTATATTCTATGGATAATTTTGTTTGAATATGCGATTTCATAAAAATGCCATAAAATTTGAAATGTGACATTGGTAACTAATGTCTCTATAGCCGTTTCATTTCCGTTCAAATTTGAATTCCCTTATACAAAATAATTTCATTGGCTTAATTTGTATCAACATCTTCTAATGTTATTTTCTTGACTTACCTCTTCCTTTCTCTCTGTGTAATTTTGAATATACTTTTCTCTTTCTTTATGCCTTTCTTTTTTGTCTATTCTCTTAGTAGTAGGAATTATTTCTTATGCTTTCTTTCTCCTTTCTTTTCTTTCCTCTTCCTTTTCCTTTTCTTGATTTCTTATTTTCTTTCCCATTTTCTTTATAAAAATCCTGTTTACCTTTATGGAAAAAGTTTCCAAAAACCGAAAATGAAGTGATATTTCATAAATTGCAATTCTAAATAAGATCGTTTATTACCATCATGATTAATTACCTGAAGAAATGTTTTATTTAAACTTCGAAACAAAATTTACGCTTTTGTAGTAATTACTGATATGTTGTAATGTAACAGTAATAGTGTAATAAATATTTATTCCTCTCCTCTTGTAATGAGCCCCGTTTTAAATTAATGTTTTGAAGTTTGTAATTTTATTCTTCGTTCTTTTACATTTATATATATATATATATATATATGAAGAAAATATAGACCTTCTTCAGGAAATAGTTATTAAAGCATAATTAAAATTAGACGATATTCAAGTCAACATGAAAAGACGATAGACATAAGACTAATCAAAACAGAACAACAGAAATTTTTATGTTGACTTGAATATCGTCTAATTTTAATTATGCTTTAATAACTATGTCCTGAAGAAGGTCTACTAGACCGAAACGTCTGACCTCGACATTGAAACAACATTAAAACAGCATACTTGCATATTCGGATTTTTGTGTTTCCATAATTTTCTTCATACTGTCGGATCTATATCCACATATTTGCTTACACACACACACCACACACACACACACACATACACACACACACACACACACACACATATATATATATATATATATATATATATGCCTGTATGTGTGTGAAGTGCGTAGGGTTCAACTGAACTGTTGCTGTATTCCATCCAAGAGCGAGTTATGTTTGATTTGTGAATTGAAGGATGGACACAAGCGGGAAAAAACTTTCTGGTGCGACACAAAGAACCAACTTTCCTTGCGGTATGCATACATATATATATATATATATATATATATATATATATATATATATATATAATGAAATGGTCAAAGTCAGATAATTATTTTAAGACATTTTTATGTTTATACATTCTATTTATAGATACAGATACAGTAATGCTGTGTTTATAATAAACAGTAGTAAACATTTACCGGCTTATTATTCGACTCTGCTTACCGAATTCTTCTCTGTGGCCAAATCTGTTAAAAGCAGGTCAAGCTAAATGATTGTTCCATATAGGATATAGGTTCGAATCCTGTCGGAGTACGAATATTTTCTGTGAAATTTTTTCGGGCATTCAGGCCGGTAAATGTTGTTTAATACTGTTTATTATAAACAGAACATTTACATAAATGTTTGTATCTATAAAAAGAATGCATAAACATAAAAATATCTTAAAATAATTGTCGGACTTTGTCCATTTCATATATATATATATATAATCCTGCTATTTTGACACTTGTTTTTGGAAGCAAATGTTAGTGACTTATTGTCTTTTTTCAGATAACGCCAAAAAACATATACCAGGCTTACGTCCATATCACGTTGAAACACCGATTGCCTTAAGATTACCGAAGTTAAACAACATTGAGCCTGGTCACTACCTAGATGGGTGGCCGCTTCAGAATACCAAACTCTGTAAGCTTGGATGTGCAGTTAGTGTAATGGATAAGGGCTCGGAGCGCTGAGTTCCAATTCCATTTGGGTTCTTTATATTCCTTTACGCGAAAATATCCTTGGGAATGGTATGAGTCTACCTCTTTTCCAGCTAATGGTTAATTAATGAGACTTGTATCACCAACTCATTATTATGCCAAAAAAAAAAAAAAAAATCTTCCACTGGAAAAACTTTTTCTGGCCTTAAATAATTTGAAAAGGGTTGATAAGCCGTAAAATTATATCAATCAATCAAAACATGTACCTACTATAAGTCTGATTTTCAGATTATTTTTTAGCGTAGGGTTGTCAGAAATGTACTCCAGCAAGTCGTTGTGATAGTGATCAATTATAAAAGAATAGAAAACAGCTCAAAGACGTAAAACAGAACACAGGAATATCTTTCATAAATTTCCTTTTTTATGTCTGCAAAACAATATGGAAAGCAACATATTTAATTTATATTGATTTTTTATGTAAGCTGAGTAGCGGATATCGGAATGGAAAATTGAATCGGTAAGCCTAGTTCGAATGTTTGCGTTCTTAGCACTAATACCCTCATAAAAAGCACGAATTCTTCTATTCATTCTACCCCCAATATTGCTTAAATAGCAGTATTTGATGCAGGTTATGTAGAAAAATGAACACCCCAGGGACGTATTGAATGAATGCGGGACAGTGAGTTTTCTATTTTTGTTTGAATAGATTAATGAGCGGAGACAAAGAAGGATATTTAAGTGTCAAAGTTGATTTGAGCTAAAAATTCACATTCGTGAAGGCATTCTCCTGCAGTTCGTGAAGTACTGTAGAATCCAGTGTCCGGATAAAAGAACATAAGGATATTCGTAGTAGATATATAATGAAAGAGTAAATTTAGAATTTAATGATGCTGGGGTAGGTGTTACGCGACAAAAGTACTTCCTGTCTTTCCCAGACAATCTTTGTTCCAACCATCAAATTGACACCATTATTTATTTTTTTCCCCCACAGTGATTCCTAATGATATTTCTTCTGCAGAATAACAACGGCCTCCTGTCTTGCTGCCCACCTTATTCAAGAGATCCATCCTTAGATAAAAAAAAAATGTTCATTTCCGACACATTGAAGGCGCTCCGACGAGGGACATTTTTATCATGTGTATTGTGATGGACCTGCGACTATGTAGAAAAAGATCGATATACTGTTGGTTTTGTCATTTCTTTCATCGTCCTATCCTTGCCACAGTACCCCTTCTGTTGGTTCGTACTTGGTGGGAAAGCTTCAGTTCATTTCTCGCAATCATAAGCCTTGATCGCTTTCATTTGATATAAGTGCTAACACCGGTATATTAATTGTTGATTAACCCAGCTGCGTTTAGAATACCCACAAGTGTGACAACCTATGACAGGAGCATATATAAAAGAAAGGGAAAAAGAGAATATCTTACATTCTTACAAGAAGAAGAATCTCTTACATTCTTACAAGAAGAATACATCTCTTACATTCTTACAAGAAGAAGAATACAACCCTTACATTCTTACAAGAAGAAGAATCTCTTACATTCTTACAAGAAGAATACATCTCTTACATTCTTACAAGAAGAAGAATACAACCCTTACATTCTTACAAGAAGATGAATCTCTTACATTCTTACAAGAAGAAGAATACAACTCTTACATTCTTACAAGAAGAAGAATACATCTCTTACATTCTTACAAGAAGATGAATCTCTTACATTCTTACAAGAAAAAGAATACAGCTCTTACATTCTAACAAGAAGAAGAATACAACCCTTACATTCTTACAAGAAGAAGAATCTCTTACATTCTTACAAGAAGATGAATCTCTTACATTCTTACAAGAAAAAGAATACAGCTCTTACATTCTTACAAGAAGAAGTATACAACCCTTACATTCTTACAAGAAGAAGAATACAGCTCTTACATTCTTACAAGAAGAAGAATACAGCTCTTACATTCTTACAAGAAGAAGAATCTCTTACATTCTTACAAGAAGAAGAATACAACTCTTACATTCTTACAAGAAGATGAATCTCTTACATTCTTACAAGAAGAAGAATACAACTCTTACATTCTTACAAGAAGAAGAATCTCTTACATTCTTACAAGAAGAATACATCTCTTACATTCTTACAAGAAGATGAATCTCTTACATTCTTACAAGAAAAAGAATACAGCTCTTACATTCTTACAAGAAGAAGTATACAACCCTTACATTCTTACAAGAAGAAGAATTCTTTCAAAGAAGAAGAATACAACTCTTTTCTTACAAGAAGATGAATCTTTACATTCTTAGAAGAAGAATACAACTCTTACATTCTTACAAGAAGAAGAATACAACTCTTACATTCTTACAAGAAGAAGAATACCTCTCTTACATTCTTACAAGAAGAAGAATACCTCTCTTACATTCTTACAAGAAGAATACATCTCTTACATTTTTACAAGAAGAAGAATCTCTTACATTCTTACAAGAAGAAAAATCTCTTACAAGAAGAAAAATACATCTCTTACATTCTTACAAGAAGAAGAATCTCTTACATTCTTACAAGAAGAAGAATACATGTTTGGAGAAAACCCCTAAGCAACATACATACTTGTCGATATTAACTGACGAAGTCCAGAGATGAATAAACAGTAATTTCACTTTTGAGAGATTTATTATTGTTTTTTTTTGTCGGTACAGCGATAAAATGGTGCGCCATAACACCAAATGAACGTAATAGCTCCTCGTGACTTCTGAAACAGCCTGTAGGAAGAAGGCATCTATACTTTTTGTTATTTTGTGTGTTAACGAACAGACAGCTATAATAAAAAATGTCGAGGCGAAAGCTAAGAAATATTTTAAAGCATTGTATATGCTGTCACGAGAGTATTTAAATATGTTCTTTTCAATTGTTAATGATGTGCTGAATGTTTCTCTTTAACGATTATTGTTACTTTCTTCGAGACATAATGTATGATTTTAGAATCAACATTTATTCTTGAATTAAAGTATTTAAACATTGTTTATACAATATCTTAATCTACAAATCAACCATTCGCCCTTGCATAGAATACTGCTGCCACATATGGTCTGGTGCTCCTGCTGTTCGCCTTAAGGTCCTCGACAAGATCCAGAGACGGATAAGCAATATGATTGGTCCTGATCTGGCATCTCGTCTTCAGTCGCTCTCTCACAGGCTTGCCGTCGTCTCCCTCTATCTTTTCTACAAATACTTTCACGGTAATTGCCCCGACGAGCTACTCTCGCTAGTTCCCTGACTGCATGAATGAAAGCGTGCTACTTAGTCTGGCATCACAGTCCCACCCTTTCACTGTTGAAACGGTTAGATGTAACCGTCTCTTCTACTCCAATAGCTTCATTTCTCGCACCACTCGTCTGTGGAATTCCTTTCCTATTACTTGTTTCCCTGATAGCTATAATCTCCAACTATTCAAATGTAATGTCAATCGACATCTCCAGATGATCTGAACTATCACCTGCACTTCTCTTCATCCTTTTCTCCATCACACCTCTTCACTCTCGCTCCCACTCTGTAACCGCCCTGCGTACTAGGGGCATCCCGCCTTGCTTGGGTTGAATTGCTTAAAATATATATATATATATATATATATATATATATATATATATATAAGGCAATTCACACCAAGCAAGGCGGGAGTGCCACTAGCATGTAAGGGGCAACAGAGGATTGAGAACAAGACGAAAGAAGCGTGTTTGAGGAAAGGATACAGAGAAGGACTGTGAACAAGCTTAGGGTGTCAGATGTCGATTGGCATTACACTTGAATATTTGAAGCTAATAGTCATCGGGGAAGCAAGTAAGGGGAAGGGAGTTCCACAGACGGGAAGTGCGGGAGAAGAAGCTGTTTGAGAAGAAGAGATGGTTACATTTAACCGTTTTGACAGTGAAAGGGTGGGGCCGAGATGCCAGCCTAGGAGCACGTTTAATTTTATGTGGTTCGGGAACCAGCGAAAGCAGCTCGTCGGAACAGTTGCCGTGAAAATATTTGTAGAAGAGACAGAGGGAGGCCACAGAACGTCTGTGGGATAACGATTGTAGAGTAGATGCTAGATCAGAATCTATCATCTTACATATTCATCTTTTGATTTTGTCAAGGACCTCGAGACGTACAGCGAGAGCACCAGACCATATATGACAGCAATATATATATATATATATATATATATATATGGAGGCACGGTGGAGTAATGGATAGCGGCTTGGATTGAGGAATTCGAATTCCAGTCGAATCCATTACATTCACTTACGTGCTAATACCCTTGGGAAAGGTATGAATCCTCTTCTTCTCCCTCCAGCTATGGGCAAAATAGCAGGACAGACTGGATTCTATAGCCTTAGTGCACCATGTCTCTGTATTCTTCCCTTCAAAAAGTATGGATGGTCCTGCACGAAACCTTCACCACTATAATCAAATCTCATGTGCCGTTGTCGGGCTGTCGGTTTCCTGGAAACTGATCTGCTTGATCCTCATACGTCGAAAATCGACGGGAGAGTCGACTACTATATATATATATATATATATATATATATATATATATATATATATATATATATGCGCGTGTGTGTGTGTATTCATAAACGCTTCATTAAATAATATAGACAAGTGTTTTCTATTTATTTTATGTAAATTCTATTTTTAATCCAATCTAAGCTTTCGGCTTACATAAGCCATTATCAAA
Organism: Acanthosepion pharaonis; assembly: GCA_903632075.3. Classification (NCBI taxonomy): domain Eukaryota; kingdom Metazoa; phylum Mollusca; class Cephalopoda; order Sepiida; family Sepiidae; genus Acanthosepion; species Acanthosepion pharaonis. The sequence goes on along the minus strand of CAHIKZ030002223.1, from coordinate 2,276,722 downwards.
GATGTCAATTACTGTACAATATATTAAGCAATATACGGACAAGATAGTGATGATAGTCTGTGATTGTTTACATGGATGATTTCCAAGCAATGATAAACACGTGCATATAAGACGCTAGAAGCGAAAATCGCACCGCAGCTCATGACGTCCCACATGACCACGCGAGAATGAATTCGAGAAGTATTAAGTATGGGAATCCGTTGGTATATATATATATATATATATATATATATATATTATATATATTATAAAACAAAATAACCTTCTAACTCGATATATATATATATATATATATATATATATATATATTAATATATTAATATATATATATATATATATATATATATATATATATATATATATATATATATATATATTAATACAATATCTTAATATATACTAATATATCACCATCTATACATTTCTGTCATCGAGTTAGAAGGTTATTTATGTTTTTATAATAAAACTCCATACGTGTGGACGTGAAGAAATCTTTGAATACACTTTCTGCATCTTATCTGAAACAGTATGTCCTTGGGATTAAAAAAAATGTCAAGAGTTTCCAAAAAGTGGTAGTCGGTGGACGAGAGATCAGGGGAATATGATGGATATGCCAAAGTCACGTATACCAAGATGGCGAGTCTCGGGATTGTCACCCTAGCAATATATGGCCGAGCATCGTCATGAAGCAGGTGAACATTTTCGATTAACCATTGCCTATGGTATTTTGCTTAACGGAATGCGGATTTCATTCATTTTATGACAGCAAACATCGGCAGTGATGATCTGGTTAAATTCCAGGAAGCTGTAATGGCTAACGTCAATGGCGGACCAGCATACAACCACCTTAATATTCTACTGGTGTAATTTTGGTTTTGGAAACTATTTGTGTCATTCGTCATGATCAAGCCACTGAGTCGATCGTTTATGATTGTCATAAAGGATACATTTCTCATTAAAAGTCACTATTCGATCAAGAAATGGGCCATTCGAATTTCGCAGATAAAACACAGACACGCTTCAAAAGGTCGAACTCTTTGACTTTCATGCTGTTCGTGTGGATCCCATTTAACAATTTTGTAAAGATATTCCAATATTGTTGAAATGCTGATAAACATTTTCTGAAACAGTCCTCTGACACTTTGAATGAGTTTTGTCCCACTAGTATTTTCAGATGTTAATTGTCAATTGCAGATTTTCAAGACTTGTATCCTCAATGTGGAACTTCAGAAGCCAGCGTCGTACAGTCCGATCAGGAGTGTATTCTTCACTCCATGCTCTATTAACGTTGTTAAGACTTTTAGAAGCGTTATAGCCAAGCTTGAGCTGGCGCTAAAAAATAAACATTTCTTTTTTTCGTGTTCAATATGACGGATATATGTTTTAAGTTAAATTCTGAAAGAGATTGATATAAAATTAACAGAGAAAACGTTTTAATCATTAGAAATGAGTAATATATTCTTGTGCAATGATTATATTAGGTTGGTGCAAGAATAATGACGTAATAATGTCGTTTTTTGATGTATTTTTTAACGTCAAAAAACGACATTCTTACGTCATTATTTTTGCACCAACCTAAAAATAATATATTTGAACACAATGGTTTATTCTACAATCGGGCATAATTTTCCAAACCATCTGATAAGTTAAATTCTGAGAGATTGATATAAAATTTACATAGACACAATTAAATGATTTATGCTAAAATCTGATATTCTTTTCCGAACAGCCTAATAATATTTTTCAGTGTATACACAGGGGGCGTACGTATTTGAGAACAAAATTCTGTAAGAGATTGATTTAAAATTAACAAAGAAGACACTTTAATCATTAAAAATGGGTAATATATTTTTGAGCAACTATTATGATAATGTATTAGAACACAATTAAAAGGTTTATTCTAAAATCAGACATTATTTTCTGAACAACTTCATAGAAACCATTTTGAATTGTTCAAAACGTTTTGTCTATATACATTTTTCAATTCTTCAAAACTAACGGTTAAGCTAATTTTGAAGAAATACTTTATACAATTTTTAAAAAATGCAGTTAAATATGGAGGTTTGGTTTTCAGAAAGAAGTCCGCCAATTGATATTTAGTTTAAGCGAAAAATATAGAAATTAGATTAAACCGAATCACAGAAAGTCAGATACGTGTGCTCGCGTCAAATTATGAGAAGACCTAAAATTACTTTTCTCGCATGATCAAACTGTTTATCTCACAGCGAAATGACTAAAACAGAGAAGGTCTGTTACAATTTTCAATTTTTTTTTCTTCATTTTCCTTTTCAATATTTAATTTAATTTTATAGCTGTGCTTTGAGGCTTCTTTTTCGGGAAACTGTAAAAGAATGTCAGCCATTTTGTTTGTTGTCTTTTCGTCTGCGGACATAAAAACTGTCATAAATAAAGAGCTTACAAGCGATTAGTAAAGGTTTTCGATATATGATGAAAACAGTATTTCTGTAGTAAACAAAAAGCTTTACACGGCTTAGAACCTTGCATTATTGTTCGACTAAAAGTGCAGTGACCATCCATTTTCTTATCAGCCGATTCTGTATACTCTACTAAAAAGAAATCGAAGAAGTCAGGACAAAAATTTCTTTTCGTCATATGGTAACGTCTATAGTCATATTAGACTTTTCCTTATAAGGAAACATTCGGCATTTATTGATCGAGCAGCCGGTGCCTCTCAAGTTACGCTTTTCTTCGCTCACTGACCATCGAGCTGGAATCTGTCTTCCTTATCTCAAATTTTAATGGTAATATTAATCGTTTCCTTATAAAGGAAAAGGGTAGTGTTTGTTATCCTCATCTCCAATGTTAATGGTAATATTAACTGCTAACGTTTAAAAAAAACAGTAAGCATTCATTGACCGAACGACCAGTGCTACCTTTGTTTGAAATTTATAAAATCTTTATATTAAAATAAGTTTTTTATTTTTGTTTTTTTTTTTATAGGGAAATAGGTTTCTCAAATCCAGTAACTGTTATCGCTCTTTTCAGTACTGATGGGAGTTTCCTTCCTAACCTTTTATTTGAAGTAGTGTGGAATGTCTAAATCTTAATGATGTCCCCGGGCAACTTGTGCTATCTATTTTAACTGCTGTTGCTGTTGAGATTTCTCAAGTCACATAGTTTAAATTATTCGGTAGTTCTTTGTAATTCAGAATCGACAGTTCACAAAATTCAAACAAGGAAGGTCCTCGCTAGCACACATTTCACTCGCTTGAAGCTATTTTTAATCATTGATATGAGAAAACGGTTGCATAGAGCTGACAGTTTACATATTTCTAAACGAATTTAGCGCTATGTATGACATTGTTATGGTCCGGTTCCTTGTACCACGGTGATAGTCCAAGGTAGAACCAATAAAGAAGAACGCGAACACAGGTATGGAATAACACAGATATATTACAAACAGGAATATATACAGAGAAGTAGAAGTGTTAGTATGAACAATCAGGTTTAGTAGAGAGAACAATGTAGTCTCGACCAGTATCACCATTCCAAAGTCTTGCAGTAATTGTCTGAAACGCGACTTTGTCTCGGACTGCCTCTGACTCGACTCTTGACTCGACTTGAACTACTGACTCCGCTTGAACTACTGACGGACTCGAACTACTGACTGACTCCTCTTGAACTACTGACGATATTCAGTCACCCCTCCACGAGGGCGTCATGTGGGACAAGGCCATTTTAACGTGGGCTCTCCGAGCCCGTGGGCTCGGCCAAAAATATGCCCATTGAACCCGTATAAACGGGTTCAGGGTCGGTTTACCTCCCCGAAAGAGAAACCGCCCTTCGGCGTAGCCTCCTTCGGGTTCCTCTCCGCCCGAAGGCAGAGAGTTCAACCGATCTGTCGTTCAACACTTGAGGGACGGACTCTCTACATACTCCTGAGGCGCAGTATTTATTAAGTAGGGAATAGTCCATTATTATTATTATGGGTAAGATCCCATAACAGACATTCATATTAAAGTTTCGATCCAATGTGTCTATTTAAGAAAATTACTTTTTTTTATATCAATGTTTTTGCTTTTCTAGTCCTAGTACATCCCCTTCGATGTTCAAATTTCTTATCTGCTATAATAAATTTGCTATAACTGATCTATACATCGAGGTACTTGAAGGTTTTAGTATTTACTAATTCAACATCTTCAATTTTTATGATTGGCGCAGGTGCCAACACAACTAAATATTTTATTCTTTGTTTGGTAGATAATCGCATTTGCTTTGGAACCTCATATATATTAGGAAAATAAAAGATAAAAATAGGCATTTTTATTCGGTATATATCAATAAATAAAGGCAAGTGTCTGTACTGAACGAGTTTCGAAAATCTTGATGGAAAATGGAATGAATGATTACGATGAAAATAATAAACAGTAGGTGAAAAAGGGGGAATAGACTGATACCAGTCTTTCAAGCGTGTCCGTTTATCGTGAAAGTTATTCACATGGAAAGTGGAATCGATGAGTAGAGTTCAAATTCCAGCCGATAATATCACGTTTATTTTCGCAACAGGTAGAAGACTTTATTCTCTAGCCTTAGTTATCACAAAGAGAATTACTATTCTGAATTAGAAACTACCCAGAAGTCAATGGGAAAATTTCCACTATCCTTCAAATGAAGTCATAACAATTCACAGCTAAAACCAAATGAAAGCTTTTTCTATAAGACGCATCTCTTCAGTGCAATCATGGCTCCCCAGAATTCTCTCTTCTTTATAGCTCTGTGTAAATTTTATCTTTTCGCTATATTTTCTAATACCTGCTCTGAAAACCATTTACACAAGACCATTAGCTACTTTATGCTCTTCCTCTTCCTCTCTCTTTCAATATATCCCGTCAGGGTTAAATGTTCTTGTTAAGGGGTCCACCCCTTTTTTATACAAGTGGACTCGCCCAGTGTGTATTTGTACTGCTGCCGGTGAATACACGGGAGTGAGAAAGTGAGAGAGTGAGAGTGTGAGTTAACCGCTCTGTAGGAGTCACAGTTGCAAGCACGTAGACTCAGAAGGAAGTCCTACTTCGATACTGAATTTCCCAGACTGTATATATTTTATTATTGCTAATAACCGCATTTCTGGATCTACTAACCGTATTACCAATTGTATTATTACGTCAATACATTTATTTGCTATATTTCATTCCTGCGTTTGTCATTCATTTGAGACCGGATTTCATCCTGGAATCCACAACAGTTCTAACCCCTCTTTCCTCATTACGTGCCCTAGAAATACAACTGTCTCTTGCTGAGGTTAAGTATCAGCGTCCTTTTTCTTTCCTTTTCCCCTACAACCTCCTTGTTACTCACATGTTCAGTCTATGTTATTCTCAATATCCTTCTGTAGGACGATATTTCTGTTGTTTCAATTCTCTTTTTCATTTGAGAGGTGATTATCTGGCATTCAGTAAAATCAGTGGGGATTACAAACTGAAGGATATCACGATCAGATGGAAGAATTTCTACAGTAGTTTGAAAAGAAAAATGTATATGATTTCAGCTTTATGATAATTAAAAAGAAAAAGGGATACTTTTTCTGCTTTGAACAATTCCATTTTCGATCGTGTCAAAGCTAAATCACACAAGTTAAGCAACCAAGAAACTACTTAGTATTTAGGTGAGTGATCATTTAGAAACAATATATAATTTAAGGAACCTGAAGCCTCGCTTTTACGATCAGTAAAGAAAATAGCTTCCATTTGCTATCAAGAATAAGTGAAACTTCCTTCCTATTCAGTCTACTATCTTCTCTTGGAATTTAACTACCTCAGTGTTGTTCTAAAAACAGAGGTAAAAACAAAATAAAAACAGGTGAAAACTGATAATGCAGTTTTAAAGATCATGTCTCACGATCTAGGCGATATTGTCCCACCACATTTTAATTTTCTTTATTGTATGTGAATTGTCTTGATTTCTCGTGAAAGATATCCTAGTTTCTCGTTGAGGGCTTCACGGTTTTGATTTCAGAGTGATTTTTCTCCTTTTAAGGCATACACTATCATGACTAGCCACAGTTTTTATTTCTTTATTTTCTGTGAATTTCCATGAATTCTAGTGACAGATGTGGAAGTGTTTTCCCGTTGACTTCTTCACGGGTTTGAATACAGAACAGTCTTTCTTCTTTCGGGAAAGAGACGACACTGCCTTCTTGTATTTTCCTTTTCTTTATTTTCTGTGAATCGCCTTGATTTCTTGTGAAAGATATTGGTGTACTTCCTGTTGTGTATTTCACGGTGTTGAATTCAGAGTGGTTTTACTTCTTTCGGGCATAAGAGATCATGACTCTTCAAGGGTCTATCTCTTTGTCTACGAATTGCTCTGATTTTGATTTCAGAATAGTAGTTTGCTTAGACTGGCAGCTATCCCAAACTAGAGAGCCAAATCTACTTTGCTAGAAAAATAGACAATAATTTTCTTCAAACGAATGTCAGTCCTTTGCAGTCAACTATACAATCTATCTAGTGGAATCAAACCCGATGACTATAGTACTTTAATACCAGTCGTTGAATAAAGACAAATCTCTGATCGAAAGAGTGAAGTTAGTGATGCTTGCGGACCAATCCATGTATCTAGTGCAATGTGGGATGGCCTAAAACAGCTATAGAAAAAGAAAAATAGCCTAAAACGTTTTAAATTATTTTACTCGATTTTCTGTCGAGTCTTCGGTGATTAAAATTACTCCATCTTCTCATTTCAGCGTGGAGGATTAGGGCGATGAGATAGGCATTAGAAAGAAAATAAGAAATATCAGAGGGTGAATGAATTTCAAGCATCAACAGCCAGCTGATTAGAAGAAGGTGTCTCGATAACATCACTGTGAAGAAAGCAACGGAAAAGCACACACCTATTTCTCCCCAAAACAGCCATGGCAATTCACAACTCCCTAATGTCAAATAGCAGCATGCATGGGATTATCTCCATTGGAAAAGTCTCCTTAAAGAAAGAAAATGCAACAAATGTCGCCTGACCCTCATTCAGTGACAATCCGAAACAAAAATAAATTGGTGTTAGCGGACATTGGAAAGACAAAGTTAATTTACCTATTTATTTTTCATCGGATCGCCATCAAATGTCGCAAAGACATCGGTGTAAGTTCGTGGTATTTAAATAAAACATTTATGAACCTGGGATAGATATTTTACAAAGCAACACATTCAGTGAATTCGTCGTTCATCGTAATGAATCTGAGCATCATTTCTGTTTAAAAAAATGATACTTTACTAAAAAGTAAAACTAGTTTATAAAGGCGAAAATGTATAGAAAGTGCATTAATTTCTGAGTAGTCGGTGCGAAATTTGCCTCCAGGTTCTTACAACATTTCACCCTTCGAAGAAATCTTCTGTAACCGCAGTGTAGGATATTTAAAAACAAAAGCAATAAAAATACATTGGAAAAGTGACAGAGAGCGCCTGAAATGCGCGTCAGGAGCAAGAAATTTAAACATTTTAAATGTGATGTTTGGCACCCTGACATCTTCATCCTTTCCCCCGGCGTATAATTATAACCGTTGTTTACGTTAATATACACCCCTACATATATATAACTCCATTAATAAGAACCTTATTGTAATCTGATGAAGTACTTTTAGAGGACAAAAAGCATTAAGAAGAGATTTTTGCATTTTGGAATTCAATTACCCAGTATTGTTCTGATATATAGGAATTAATGTATAATATTTCCCAAATTGTTTAATTTATAGCATAGTGATGAGATATAGGATAATCATCTTTAATTAATTTCAATTTTAGTTTAATATCGAAATAGCATTAATAATGAAACAGTATTAAAACCAAAGAAGAAAATGCAGTGCAATATACATTTTTTCTCTAAATATATTTCAATTATACGAAACATATCTTAGTTACAGTTTATTGGAGGATATAGCATAATCTAGCGTGATAAACATTTGACAAAAACAGGTGCACTCAAAACCTCATCCCCAATGACTAGCGAAACCATCGATGGCTTTCAAACTGTTCCATGTAACAGATTTCACTCACAACCCTTGGATAAAAAAAAAACACCAAAAAAACAAAAAAACAATGTCCGCTAACACCAAAAAAACAAAAACAAAACACCCCAAAAAACGTGGGGTGGTTTTCATTCACCTAACTCCCAGGTCAAAATAGTCAAGAAATCATCAATTTTAACAGATCGATAATACGTGAATTCGAATGCCATGGTCGAAACGCTGATATTCCAACTACTAAGCCATGTCGCATTCGAACAGTGGCTTGTGAATTTAAAGGTTTATAAATAACATCGATTACACTTTTAAAAATAAAATATTGTTAGTTTAAAAACTCTCGAATTTTGCCTTGATTTCCAAACGTTAAAAATAGAACATAAAATCCGTTTATGGTAAGTATCTTTTATTCTTCGTAAAAATTCCCACCAGGCTATATTTACTCTCATTAAATTATATAATTGCCCTTTCCTTCGACATAGAATAATTTATAGCTCGATGGATATTATTGCAACTTAGATTCAGTGATGTATTTTGATAGTCTTTAGTTAGATATCAATATTTGCTAATAATTTATTATTAGCAATAAGTGCTACAAAGGATAGATGGTGATGGAAAGATATGATTGTCAATGTCATGAAGGGATGCAACACATAGAATAATAAAAAGGAATTCATTTGCAGGAATATTGAATGTGTTTGGTTAAGAATAAAATATTGTCTCGTTTAATATCGACTGGTAGGATCAATTTTTTTTCATCATGTAACGATTTCCCTGCCGATTGTCTGTTCTGAGGATTGATATATTTTAATGAAATTATAACGTAAAATCTAATTATTTATAAATGACTAACATAAATTTATATTAAGCATGGTTTTTCAAGGATGTATTTTTGTCTTTCGATATTCTGTTTTATCTGCTTAAACAAATATAAAACAAATTCGAACAACAAATGTAAAAGAGAAACGGAAGTCAGACTAATGTGCTGTAAAGTGATGGTTGGAAATAATCCCCTGCAAGAGATAAGAAAGCAAATCGGGAAAAGTACATGATAAGTGCAGTTTAATCTGATCAGGCCTATTAAGAAATTGTAAATAAAATATCGGGTAGATAAAGCAAAAGAAAAAAAAAAACAAAACAAAACAAAACTGAGTTTTGTCTAGAACTGTAATGCGATCAACTTGAGCAAAAACCATTTACGTAGAAAAAATAGTATATCTAAAAGAATGAAAACGACAAACAAAACAAAACAAAAGTGTCAAACAAGAAATCCCTGATTGTTGGTTTTAGCTAAAATGGGCGTCGTAATGGCGACAATATGAAATAAGAATGTTAATATCTGCTTTACAGTAATAATCAAAATGATAGCTTTAAGAAAGCGTTTTAAATCTTATCAAAATCAGTCTTGTCTTTAAACATTTGACCCCAAATTAAGGCAATAAAGCCACTAAGGTACGAGGAATTACCAAGTATGAATGAATAAGAAAAAAGAAAAAAAAAACATTATTAAGCAGCGAGAATAATAAAAAATAGGAATCAAGTAGATAACAATTGACATTCCATTTAAATTTTTGAAGATCAAAATTGGCTGGGAAGAAAGAAGCCGGAAGAGAGTTCCACAATCAGGAAGTGCGAGCAAAGAACCTGTTAGTAAAGAACTTACAGTTACACTTTTTTTAATTATCTTTTAATCATTTCAACCCAAGGCAGACGGTAATATCACTAATGCGAAAAGGGTTATAGAAAGTGAAAGTGTCAACTTATAGAATAAGCGTGATGGGTTCAAATAAACGTTCTCTCGTGAATGTTTTATATAACATAAATCCATATTATTTTGATAACCAGTTTTAACTTAGTTTTTCTTTTTCATATATCAGAGTTTAGCGTTTATTGCTGAAAGAGTCTATCAAGCTTTCCATAAGAATGATGACGCTCGGGACGTTGCATTGGATATCTCGAACTCATTTGATAGGATTCGGCATACTGGTCTTCTTCACAAGTGGAAATGGTGTGTCATTCTGAACGGATTTACATCCTAGTACTCAAATAAAAAAAAAATGAAGAGATTGAAAGATGAAAAAAATAGACCAAATGCATATTCGAAAAGAAAAAGAAACTTGCTGTGTTGAGAGAGAGAGAGAGAGAGAGAGAGAGAGAGAGAGAGAGATAGAAAGCGTTTGCATCAGATAAATGAGAAAGTCCATCGTAAACGTCATTTTCAATGGACACGTGTTTGAGTTGACACACTTCATATACAAAACAGGGGAATTAATGTAAACTGGCCTAAAGATTATGAAGCCCTCACTGAAGAAAACTCTGTATTTTGACATTAATCGAATCTTTATATCATTTCCCCATCACGTATAGCAGTTAAAATACAGTTTTATTGTAATAGGATATAACAATGCGCTTAAATTGATAAATTGATAAAATATACGTGCCATAGTGGAAGGTTCATCAGAGAATAAAGTAGAAATAAAAATAATCCGTTTAAAATTATAATTCATATCTATTGAGAAACAGAAGACGATTCATGGATTTCAAATAAATAATGTTCAAATAGAGATATCATAGAATGAATAATGTTTGGATACAGATGTCATAAAATGAATAATGTAGAATATAAATGCTATAAAATGAATAATGTTATATATTTATCAGAAACTGAATAATTATAATATAAATGTCATAAAATGAATAATGTTAACGTATATATATATATATATATATATATATATATATATATATATATATATATTATATAATATAATGATGTTATAAAATACAATAATAAAAATGAATAATGTTAAGATATAGATGTCATAAACTGAATAATTAGAATATAGAAGTCGTAAAATGAATAATGTTCGAATATAGATCTCATAAGATGAATAATGTCAGAATATAAATGTCATAAACCGAGTAATTAGAATAGAGATGTCACAAAATGAATAATGTTAGGATATAGATGTTATATAATGAATAATATTAGGATATAGATATCATAAACTGAATAATTAAAAAATAGATTTCATAAACTGAATAATGTTAGAATATAGATTTCATTAATTGAACAATGTTAGAATATAGATTTAATAAACTGAACAATGTTAGAATATAGATTTCATTAATTGAACAATGTTAGAATATAGATTTCATAAAATGAATAATGTTAGAATATAGATTTCATTAATTGAACAATGTTAGAATATAGATTTAATAAACTGAACAATGTTAGAATATAGATTTCATAAAATGAACAATTTTAGAATATAGATTTCATAAAATGAACAATTTTAGAATATAGATTTCATAAAATGAACAATTTTAGAATATAGATTTAATAAACTGAACAATGTTAGAATATAGATACAGAAATGAGTCATTTTTTCTTTTACATCGAAAAGGAAATAACATATATCTGAAATGATGTTGTCAAAAGCATTAATGATGAGTTAAAATTTATAAATTTAGTATAGTGCACTCAGAAATGAACAAGATCATTGCATTTTTTCGAGACACAGATGAACTAATAAAAGAAGAGAAGTAATTCTATATATAGCACAATTGGATTTTTAAGTAGGCGATAAATCTTCAACACATTAATCTAATAGCATTGCTTGGTCGCCTAAGCGATGGGTAATGGTTAATGAGATATTCTGGTTGACTGAATAATGAGGGCGATTCAATGGTTGTTGCTTTGGGACCAAACACGGCTAAACTTAATAAATAAGATTAAAACGGCTTTTTGCGATGATGTAGTTAGCTCGCTTTCCTGGTAGAAAATGACTAATGAGTAGATAGTTGTATTTTTACCAACTGCTCAATACATGTGGCCTTGTGCCAAACTTAGTAAATAAAAGTAAAGTACCTCAGTGTGTGTCAATTCTTAGCAAGATCTTCTTGAAAATTACTATTGAGTAGCAATATAATTGAAGTAAAAGGGTAAAATATACGTATGGGAAGACATATACACCTCAGAAAAGGGAAAGAAAAAAGTAATTAAATGTTAGAAAAAATATATATGCGTTTGTGTACGCCAAGTGGTTCGGTTGAATGTAGTAACCGACTAGGGGACGAGTACCCTTGCAACTACAGCATCCTGGGATTGAGAAAGCAAAAAAGTGAGAGTGTTTTATCTGCTTTCTTTTATAGCCCTGATTACCCCGACAGTTAGCGGCGTTTAGTGGAGTCACCTGCCAGACAAGCTGCAGGTAAACCTATATGCTGCAGCTCGTTTAAGGACTTGTGTCAAAGCATAACGCAAATATTCAGCATGTCTGAAGCTGATTTTATCTTTTTTAAAGGGTTTGTTTTTAGCTGATAAACATAATGAAAGTGGGTTTGGCTTGGAAGATTGACATTAATAGGAAATATTATGAACAATTTTTTTTTTTTTTTTTTACGGCATATCAGACTCAATGGCTTATTTAATGACAAAAATATTTTTTATTGCTGGCAATATATTTTTGAAAAAAATATATTGCTCGTATTAAATATTTTTACACCTTCATAGTGTTTTTGCCCCAGTTTGGAGGTTAACTATTTGCCATCGATGGGGCCTTAACAGGTGCAACCACAAGGGTCAAGGTAGGCCTGGCAACGCCAGCAATTAAGAAGTGTTTCCACGCTTCTCAAAACCTCTTGACCAGAGGTTTTGCTTCGGATGTAGTTTATCTTCATAGCCAGGACGGATTAAGAGCAATGTGAACGAAGGGTCATAGCGAGTAACCTACCTAACAAGCCTGTCTAGATGGTTGATAAGGTGATAAATATGGCTAAGAACTACAAAGTATAGTGGAGAGTGGTGATCGCTTTTGTACTGCACGGATATGGCGCATAAAAGAAGAAAGGAGGTAATGTATTTCATTTTTACCAAACTCCGTCCTTAATGAAGTACAGTGTAACCCGGATATCAGAGAGTTGTCGGGACCGGATAAGTCTCTTATATCCGGGTTTCTCTTATATCCGGGTTTGGTCTATTTTGTTTAGGTAACACAGGCTCTAATTTGAGAGAAGATAAAATCTCTCTTATATCCGGGTTTCTCTTACATCCGGGTTACACTGTAGAATATAACCAAAAGCACATCTATATTTTCTAACATTTAATTACTTTCTGTTTTCCTTTTTTCTAGACTGTGTCTGTCTTCCCATACGTATATTTAACCCTTTTACTTGAATTATATTACGGGCAAAAACTGCTACTCTGTCGGAAGTTTCAATTCTTACTGAGTCCGTCTATATTTCTGAGATGAGGTATTATGTACAGTATTTGCATTAGTCGGACTATTGTCCTCAATATGGCGACAAAGTTGAGGACAATAGTCCGACTAATGTAAATACTGTCAATTCTTACTCTTCTACCAAGTACCGTCATTAATAGTCATTCCGGTGTGAATTCTTCAACTTAAATTCTTGAATTCATGAATTCTTGAATTCGTGAATTATCAATGTCAACTTCAAATTAATATTTCGCAATAAAGTTTTGGTTTCTAGAACAAAATAATGGTACCACGGAAAAAAAATTATTTGAAAAATAATATACGGTGCTTGCTAAATAAGCATCGTGCTGGCATTCTAAGAATAATACGCCGATTTAAAATGTCACTTTTGTGACGGTTACACACCTGGCCCAGGGTCGGATCCTTTGGTTACGGCGCCAACGGTGACGTCGCTCCTCCTGGTCGTCCTCCTGGGTCCAAGCGTGCCGCTCCAACCCCTTGGTCAGATGATCACCAGCCTCGCCTTTCCCCGACTCGCTTCCAATACCTGGTCACTAAAGCAACTGTACCGATCTCCGGTCTGTCTACCCACGCTGTGTTTAGATCTTAGACAGACGGGACCAGCAGGGGATTGGGGCCGATACAAGTTGAGTCCGACGGGGTGGCAAAACACAAATAAAAGAGAAAATAAACTCACGAGACAAAAAAGATTGCTGATGAAAAAAATGGGTAACAATCTTTTATATCTTAATGTCCGTTACATAAAAAAAAAATTGTTCTCATTTCCCAACCCGCTCTGTGGACTATGGCACAAGCTTCTATCACACAACCTAAAGATTTCGAATTGCCTACTCTTTAGAATTGTGTATGTCGGAGTGTGGTTTGGTTCGACACTGGGGCTAATTTCTATCGATCATTCGCAGTTGATTCTTCTCTTCGACTTGAGTTGTATTTCTTCTTCTTCGTCGACTTAGGCTGGAAGTTCTCTTGTCTTCGACTTGGGTTGTATTTCTTCTTCTTCGTCGACTTAGGCTGGAAGTTCTCTTGTCTTCGACTTGGGTTGTATTTCTTCTTCGTCGACTTAGGCTGGAAGTTCTCTTGTCTTCGACTTGGGTTGTATTTCTTCTTCTTCGTCGACTTAGGCTGGAAGTTCTCTTGTCTTCGACTTGGGCTGGAAGGATCTCTTGCCGCAACTCAGCCGCAACTCTCTGTCGTCCGAGGTGATCTCTTCTCGCTGCCGTCCGGGGCTGAACTCTTCTGTCTTCGACTTGGGCTGGAAGGATTTCTCGTCTGAGGATTCTTTTGCCCGCAAAGGGGCGAGTGAATCGGGCCCGATGCCCGCGTTCAGGCTCTTTCCCTGCCCGCGGTCCAGCTGCAACTCCACTCCAAATGATTTCTGTCGACTGGGGTCCTGCTTTTATTGACGCCGCAACAAACTGGGGTGGGTCTGTCGGCGTCAGGATTTTCTCAATAACTCCAAAAGTCGCATTATTTTTGATTTCCCATTATCGCTATTGTTTTCACCCCTACTTCCTCACAGTGCCCTTTGTGGGGAGGTGCACACCCATCTCTCTTAGTCTCTCGTATGTCAGGTGACCGTTTTTTTCGACCAATGGTTCCTGATCGGGCATTTCTTTCTCTTCTTTTCTGCAGATCACGTGACCGTTTCCGACCAATTGTTATTGATCGAGCATCCTTTCTCCTCCCTTTCGGGCGTGGTTACATCGTTCTTGTTTTTAAAAAACAAAATCCAATTTTGCCTTTTCTGCACGTACGAAAAAATGACAATCTTGGCTTTTCTCTCACCTGGGCTCTGTCAACCAGCCCGCCGCTAATTAGATGTGACTTCAGGGAAGAATATTGGCGCTATCTGTGAACTGAGACAATCGTTTTTTTTCACCTCTTGTTTTTTGTCAGACCCGGCAGTCAGAAAATCTTAATTTATCTGAATTGAAAATATCTTTCACTCGTCAATGTGGGGTTCTAATTTTTAACAGGTCAGAATCTGTATACAATTCCACCGGTCACTCCCCTCAACCCAAAAAACACTTTTCTCTGATTAAGATTTCGTTTTCATTGTTCCCAAAATTTCCCTTTATCCAAATTGATAAGGTGTCTTTCTACGCAAAAAGTAGGCTAGATGCTTTGACCGATATCTGGTTTTCATCAAGCGGCCCGTTTTGATATCATGTCTTTTCCCTTTCTTTCTTTTTATTATTTCTAATTATATTCTTCCAATTGTCTTTAAAAAATTCGGTCAACATGCTAGCTAAGATATCTTTCTGACTCCTACCTCCACCATTGACTTTCCCTTCTAAATAACAAATCCCATTGTTCTTTCGAAAATCGGCCAAGATGTTGGCCTAATTACCTTTCTGATACGTGTTTTTGTTAATGACCGCTTTTTGTTATTTCTCTCTTCCTCTCTTTCCCCTTCCTTCTTCTTCCCTTAGGATCGTCCAAGTACAATCTTAGTGAATTATTTTCAACTCAATTATTTTCCGTTTTAAAAAAAATCAACAACCTGTTTAGTAAACCGAGTAAGAAAAAATTAAATCATATTTCTATGAATATTTCTAATAATGCAAGGTGCCACACTTTTAAACATGGTCGAATGAAAGAAAAGCACGTAATCAGATCACATGAAGCTTGTAAAGGTATGATAACATTGCTTTAATTATGAATCCGTATAAAAAAAAACACGCGTTCGCTAATTATAGGAAGAATGATTACGTTTAGGTAAGATGTGTTATATATTGCTTCTGCCCAACCAGGTTTTAAATATTCCTTATCCCTGGCCAGATTTTTCATTCTCCCTCAGACATACTGAATAAATGATTTCACCTGTTAGTACTGTAGGTATACGCGGTTGAAATCTTCTGGATTACAAATGTTCTTTGGTGTAATGTTGCGTAAAGGTCTTCCGGATGGTCGACATTCAAAGAGATTACTTTAGGTTGTTGAAAAGCATACTAAAATCACCTGAATCATTTGGTTACATAAAAACATAGAAACAACTAAAGATAAAGGAAGAATCAGAAAAAAATCATTGACGTGTTAAGGTGGAGAAGAACTATAGACAGAAGTATAAAGCAAAATGAAAAAAGTATGAAAAAAAAAAAGCAATACGTTTGAAATGAATTAAATATGTAAAAACAATATCTTTTTGTTTTTCGTAAATCTGGCAGACGTACAAAAGTGAGGAAAAGGAGAAAGAACGAGAACGTGTTGGGTTAATTTCAAGAACTAAGTAAAAGAAATAACTTCACAAAATAAGAGGGTGTTTCTTAAAAAGACCCACACATCTAACAGCTTTCGGTACGACGTGTGCGAAGTTCGCTTAAGAAGACGTATCGAACGCTTTCTCGATTTCATGTAAAAATTATAATAATAATAATAATAATAGTAATAATAATAATAATAATAGTAATAATAATAATAATAGTAATAATAATAATAGTAATAATAATAATAGTAATAATAATAATAATAATAGTAATAATAATAATAGTAATAGTAATAATAATAATAGTAGTAATAATAATAATAATAATAATAATAATAATAATAGTAATAATAATAATAATAATAATAATAATAGTAATAATAATAATAATAATAATAATAATAATAATAGTAGTAATAATAATAATAATAATAATAATAATAATAATAATAATAATAGTAATAATAATAATAATAATAATAATAATAATAATAGTAATAGTAATAATAATAATAAAATAATAATAATAATAGTAATAATAATAATAGTTTAATAATGAATAAAAAATAATAATACTTACACTGGACAATGTGCAAACACTTTGGAAAATGTGTAAGCAAACACTGTTTTATGAACATCGAAGTGCAGCGCCGGTTACAGAAATAGAAGATGTCACCATTCTATGGGATTATACCATCCACACAGACAGAAAAATTGAAGCAAATAGGCCGGACATTATTGTCAAAAACCAGAAAGAAAAAAAACTTGCCTTTTCTAATTGATATTTTGTCCAGCGGATTGTAACATAACAACCAAGGAATTTGAAAAACTATCAAAATACAAAAGACCTGGAAATTGAAATAAAAAATGTGGAAATTGAAAACAAGAATAATACCAGTGGTAATAGGTGCACTTGGAATTATAAAAAATGGAACAAAACAACACATTGAAAGAATCCTGAAACCCCAGCTTAAAGAGACATACAGAAAATTGTCTTATTAAGTACAGCACACACACTAAGGAGAACTTTGTCTATGTAACGCTAGCAACTTCATCGGAAAAAAAAAAAAAAAAAAAAAAAAAAAAAAAATTAACATGAAATGTAGGAAAACAACACACCACGACCTGCCTTAGGTCTTTCCGCAGACTTGGTAGGTAGTGTGTCCATAATGAGAAATCGAATGATAATAATAATAATAATAATAATAATAATAATAATACATGGAAACAACAAATGACTGGATGATAAAATTAGTGAAACAACATGAAAACAGAAAGAAAAATATTCAATAATAAAAGAAGGCAGTAAATACAAACAACATTTACATTTAGTAGATTCTGTAGTAAATCAAAACAGAAGCCAAGAACCAACTATTGCAGCAAAAAGATAAATAACATGAAAAAAAGAAAGCCAAGGATAAAAAAAGTGAACAGATGAAACAACGCTGGCAAGACAAACCTCTGCATGGCCAATATCCAGAACGTGCAAATAAACCCAATGTTGATAAAGTTAATACTCATCGATGGTTACGAGCATCTGGATTAAAGTCTGAAACTGAAGGCTTTATTCTTGCAACATGCCACAAGACCAGAGTCTTTTTTAACTAGGAATTTTCAGGCAAATATCATACATAATAATGTGGATCCAAAATGCAGGTTCTGTGACAAATACCAAGAAACAATAGACCATCTAATCTCAGGATGTTCTATAAAACTATCCAAATGAATATAAAAAAATCGTCACGATAAGAGTGGGGCAATACTTACACTGGACAATGTGCAAACACTTTGGAAAATGTGTAAGCAAACACTGGTATGAACATCGGCCAAACTCAGGTCAAATAGCGCCGGTTACAGAAATATCAAGATGTCACCATTCTGGTATAGGGATTATACCATCCACACAGACAGAAAAATTGAAGCAAATAGGCCGGACATTATTGTCAAAAACCAGAAAGAAAAAACTTGCCTACTAATTGATTTCCGCATGGTGGCTTGTCCAGCGGATTGTAACATAGCAACCAAGGAATTTGAAAAAATTATCAAAATACAAAGACCTGAAAAATTTGAAATAAAAAAATGTGGAAATTGAAAATAAGAATAATACCAGTGGTAATAGGTGCATACAATTATAAAAATGGAACAAAAACAACACATTGAAAGAATCCCTGAAAATATCTCTAGGATAAAGAGACATAACAGAAAATTGAATTATTACATACAGCAAACACACAAAATGTCTAGGAGAACTTTGTCTATGTAACGCTTTTTAAACTTCACCGAAATGTAATCGTTCAACAACACAACCACGATTCTTTTCGGGTTTTCAGGTCTTTCCGCAGACTTGGTAGGTAGTGTGTCCATAGCAGAAATCGAATGATGATGATGATAATGATAATAATAATAATAATAATAATAATAATAGTAATAATAATAATAGTAATAATAATAATAATAATAGTATAATAATAATATAAGACGCGGTTGGGATTACAACGAGAATGACGTGTTTTAAGAAGCTCTTCCAAACGTAACGTTTTTTTTTTTTTTTTTTATGTAATAGGACGCATATGAAATTTTGTTATTTTTACTATTTTAACGTAAGCATGAATTTTCCTTCGTATTATTATTATTTAATTTATTTGTTTCTCCTTTAAATGATACTGATAGATTAATCAATTATTTAATTTTTTCTTATTCATATATCCCTCAGTTTTCAATATCCCCCCAAAAAAAAAAAAAAAAAATGACAGGTAAAAAAAATACAATTTCTACGATATTCTTTCTTAGAAGGATTGCGTATTTTTTCAACAGCGCTATTTTCAACGACTTTGAAAAATAACAAACATTTACAGATGGGCCAATAAATTATTCTTAAATTTCACAGCAAAGATAAACTGAAATCAAAATGAATGTAAACTTTTAATTTTTTTATATGACAATTATTTTTGTTACTAGGACTAGTGATGGCGAAAAAAAAAAAAAAAAATATAAATAAATCTCTAGTGTAGTGATGTTTTGTTTCGTTGAGCGGCTGTTTCTTCCAAGTTTTTTTTTTTAACGCATATGAAATTTTGTTATTTTTACTATTTTAGCGTAAGCATGAATTTTTTCGTATTATTATTATTTAATTTATTTGGTTCTCCTTTAAATAATACTGATAGATTAATCAATTATTTAATTTTTCTCATTCACATATCCCTTAGTTTTCAATATCCACCCTGCAAAAAACATTACAGGTAAAAACAATACAATTTCTACGATGTTCTTTCTTAGAAGGATTGCATTTTTTTTTTTTTTTTTTTAAAACAACGCTATTTTCAACGACTTTAAAAAAATAACGGAATTTACATTTTACATATTACATTTTATGAATTTATGAAAAGAAAATGCAATCTTTCTAAGAAGGAATATCGTGGAATTTACAGATGGGCCAATAAATTATTTTTTAAATTTCACAGCAAAGACAAACGAATGTAAACTTTTTTTTTTTTTTTTTTTTTTTTTTTTTTAAAAAATAACAAATTTATTCTCTTTGATTTTATGAATTTATCCAAAGAAAAGAAAATGCTGTCTATTGTTGAAGGAATAACCCATTTTTTAAATTTTGGAAACAGACAAACGAAAAAAAAAAAAATTTTTTTTTTTTAACCAGCGTCATTCTCTTTTGAACAACCCGCAACTCAAAACCCATTTAATCAAACCCCGAACAAACAACCCTGCAACTCAAGGTTGAATGGCTACTGCGTTATGAGGTCGCGAACGATCCCCTACAGGCTTCGGAACCCTGTCTGTAAAGACCGTTACTCAACGTGCCGGGCAACTTTGGGTGGACTTTTGGACCCGTGCGTCACTCGTGGGATTAATATGAAAATTAAAAAATAGAAACAAAACGTCCAGTATGGCTCTTCCAGTGGATAAAACAGGGAGCCCGTCCTTCAGGAGGGAACCTACCTGAGGTCGAAAAATCTGCCATAGGAACAAACTCCTACACAAAGAATGAATCTTCAGGTCCCCACAACCAGGATAATCCTAATGATGGTCCTGTAAATTCTCCAGCTAGATCCATAACCGTAAATTTAAGGAAAGAAAAAATAAAATGGTCTCGTGAGGAGTACAAAGTTGTTATGACTGCATTCCATGAAGCGTTACTCAAACCTCAGAAAAAAATCACTCATGAAACATATGACATTTGGCGAGAGAAGGTTGGGCAAACAATTAGAAAGTACATAGACAAAAATAAACTAGCCAATGTAAGAAGGGACATCATGCGAAATAACCGATTGACAGAGGCTGAAATTAATGAAATAAAAAGAATTGCAACAAGAATAGATGAACCAACAAAACATGAAAAGGAACCGGAATCAGGAAAAAAAAATTAAAACAACATCCACACAAGCCTCAGGTCATAATGAAAAAAAAAAACAACACAAAAGACCTTGAAAAATACACACAAATCACTGTGAAGATAATGCTGAAAATTTAGAAATGTTGGAAAGGTATGATCTTAGTCAGTCACAAGACGGTAATAAAACGAGTTCAAAATTCATCGAACAGAATTATTTCAAGAAAACAAGATTAATAAAATATACAAGAAGCCAAGGATGAAATCATGAGCCATATAAGTCAGATACAGAATATTGCAATGGAGGAACGAGAACAACTCCCAAAATTACAACCAACAAAGCATAACCTCAAAACTATTAAGCTCTATAATGCAGCACTCAAATTGATTCTGGATGAAGAAGACACTCATATAAATCTCAATGAAGCAATATATGCATCAGCAATAGCAGCAACAAATAAACTGAACATCAAAGTAAAAAAAAGCAGTCTTACAGACATGAAGATCCACCTTGGAAAAGAAAAAAATAAAAAGAAATTGAACACCTTAGAAGTGAATTATCAGTACTCGATGAACTAGCAAGAGGAGTAAATGTAAGAACTAGAAAAGGCAGAAGAGTCGAAAGAAAATACAATATCAGGAATGAAAATGAAGTCCTATCAACTAAAGAAAAAATAAAGCAAACAATACAACTGAAGGCTCAAAAGAATAAGACGCTACGAGAAAAAAGATCAAGATTCTATAGACAGAACAAGATCTTTCAAACCGATGCAAAGAAATTTTACAGGAAATAGGTAAACAAAGAATTGAAGTGACAGTCCCCCTAAAATGGAAGAAGTTATACAGTTCTGGGGGAAAAATATGGGCTTGCCCTAAAGAACACAACGAAGAGGCAGATTGGATTGCGCAAGAGTTAGAACGAATGAAAAATAAAAACCAGAACAGACATGGGCGGGAATCACAGAAGAAGATGTTAAATGTGCACTGAAAAAAAGCACACAACTGGAAATCTCCAGGAATAGATAAAATTCCTAACTTCTGGCTATATTATTTAAATACAGCACACAAAAACTCGCCAAAGAACTTCAAGAAATGGTTACCGATCCAACTAAAATTCCTGCATGGATGACCAAAGGAGTTACCTTTCTTCTACCCAAAAATAGTGACACAAATATTCCGAAAAACTATAGACCAATTACATGTCTTCCAACAACATACAAACTGTTAACATCTATTTTAACAAAACAGACATATTTCTTCTTGGAAAGAAATGACATACTACCACTTGAACAAAAAGGGTGCAAACGAGGCTGCTACGGATGTAAAGACCAATTACTTATTAATAGGATGATCCTGAAAAACTGCTTCCGTGAAAAAAAAAAATCTTAGTATTGCCTGGATAGATTATCGTAAAGCATTCGATAGTGTACCACATTCCTGGATCTTAAAGTCTTTAAGTATGTACAAGGTATCACCCGTTATCATCAATTTCATCAAACAATGTATGTCGATATGGAAAACTACACTTTACCTCAATCATAAAAATGGAACCTATAAGTCTGGCGAAATAAACATCAATAGAGGAATATTTCAAGGTGACTCTTTGTCTCCTTTATTATTTTGCATATCACTTATAGCATTAACCAGCCAACTTAACAAGACAGAATGCGGTTACAAAATAGCTCAAAAGAAAATAAACCATCTATTTTACATGGATGACTTAAAATTGTATGCTAGGAATGACAATGAGCTGGAAGGTCTTCTGCAAACTGTAAAATGCTTCAGTGAAGACATCGGAATGAAATTCAATTTGGATAAATGTGCTAAAGCTACAGTTTTACGAGGATCGCTACAACAAACTTCCTCTATTAGTTTAGACCCTGCTGTAACAATAAAAGATTTAGAACAAGGAGAAGCTTATAAGTACCTAGGTGTAAATGAGAGTGAAGGAATTCACCATAAGAAAATGAAAAGAAATAGTGCGTAAAGAGTACTATAGAAGGGTACGACTGGTATTAAAAACTGAATTGAATTCTCAGAACAGAATTATGGCCATTAATAACCTAGCCATCCCAGTGGTCCAATATAGTTTCAACATCTTGAACTGGACTCTAAATGACATCAGACAAATGGATTCTAAAACAAGAAAGCTTCTTTCTAAGTATAAGATGCATCATCCAAAGGCTGATGTAGACCGTCTATACATACCCCGTAAAGAAGGTGGAAGAGGTCTTATTCAGCTAGAATTGTCATACAAGACAACAACTATTGGCTTACTAACTTACATGGAAACAACAAATGACTGGATGATAAAATTAGTGAAACAACATGAAAACAGAAAGAAAAAATATTCAATAATAAAAGAAGGCAGTAAATACAAACAACATTTACATTTAGTAGATTCTGTAGTAAATCAAAACAGAAGCCAAGAACCAACTATTGCAGCAAAAGATATGAAAAAAGAAAGCCAAGGATAAAGCCCTTGAACAGATGAAACAACGCTGGCAAGACAAACCTCTGCATGGCCAATATCCAGAACGTGCAAATAAACCCAATGTTGATAAAGTTAATACTCATCGATGGTTACGAGCATCTGGATTAAAGTCTGAAACTGAAGGCTTTATTCTTGCAGCGCAAGACCAGAGTCTTTTCACTAGGAATTTTCAGGCAAATATCATACATAATAATGTGGATCCAAAATGCAGGTTCTGTGACAAATACCAAGAAACAATAGACCATCTAATCTCAGGATGTTCTATACTTGCCCCAAATGAATATAAAAATCGTCACGATAGAGTGGGGCAATACTTACACTGGACAATGTGCAAACACTTTGGAAAATGTGTAAGCAAACACTGGTATGAACATCGGCCAGCGCCGGTTACAGAAATAGAAGATGTCACCATTCTATGGGATTATACCATCCACACAGACAGAAAAATTGAAGCAAATAGGCCGGACATTATTGTCAAAAACCAAAAAGAAAAAACTTGCCTACTAATTGATATGGCTTGTCCAGCGGATTGTAACATAGCAACCAAGGAATTTGAAAAACTATCAAAATACAAAGACCTGGAAATTGAAATAGAAAAAATGTGGAAATTGAAAACAAGAATAATACCAGTGGTAATAGGTGCACTTGGAATTATAAAAAATGGAACAAAACAACACATTGAAAGAATCCCTGAAACCCCAGCTTAAGAGACATACAGAAAATTGTCTTATTAAGTACAGCACACACACACTAAGGAGAACTTTGTCTATGTAACGCTAGCAACTTCATCGGAGATAAAAAAAAAAAAAAAAAAATTAACATGAAATGTGGCCATAACAACACACCACGACCTGCCTTAGGTCTTTCCGCAGACTTGGTAGGTAGTGTGTCCATAGCAGAAATCGAATGATGATGATGATGACAATAATAATAATAATAATAATAATAATAATAATAATAATAATAATAATAATAATAATAATAATAATAATAATAGTAATAATAATAATAATAATAATAGTAATAATAATAGTAGTAATAATAATAATAATAAAACAGAAGAAAAAATGAGAAAACAATAGAACAGGCAAGGGAAAAAGTAACAAGCAATTTTTATTTAATGTTACATATTTAAAGTAATTGTGTTTATAGTGATATACTAAATGTAGCTTAGATGTTATTTTTTTTATAATCATTCACCCCAAGCAAGGCGTGAGTGCCACTAGTAAGCAAGGGGTTACATAGAGTGTAAGTATTTGGTTTGGTTTGTTTTGTTTTTGTTGTTTTACGGCATATCACCCTCAATGGGTTATGTAATGCCGACAACATTTTTATTGCTGGCAATATTTTGTTTTGTGAAAAATCTATTTCTGGTAATATTTTTTCCTTCAAAAATGTTCTGCTGGTAATAATTTAAAAAAAATATTATTGCTCGTAATATTTTTTTCCTCAAAAATGTATAGCTGGTAATATTTAAAAAAAAAAAAGTATTGCTGGTAATATTTTTTTACAGAGTATTACTGGTATTAAATCCTATTTTTACACTTTCATAGTGTTTTTACCCCAGTTTCTGGGTTAACTATTTCCCCATAGCTTGGACCCCTAACAGGTGCTACCACCCCGGGTCAGGGTGGACCTGGGAACACCAGCAATTAAGAGGTGGTTCCACGCTCCTGAAAAACCTCCTGATCAGAGGCCTTACTGTTGGACATAGTTTATCGTCTCACCCAGGGCGCGGATGTAGTTTATCGTCATACCCAGGACGAAGAGTGAAAGTAAGAGAAATGTTTGTGTATATGGGTGGTCGAGGAAAGAATAAAAAGAAGAACAGGAATCAAGGCGTCAGAAGACGTCGATTGACATTGCATTTAAATTTATGGTGATTATAGTTGTCAGAAAAACAAGTAAGAGTAAGGGAGTTCCACCGTTGGGAAGTGCGAGAGAAGAAGCTGTTGGAGTAGAAGAGGCGGTTACACTTAACTGTTTGGACAGTAAAAGGGTGGGACCGAGATGCCAACCTAGTCGCACGTTTAAATTCATGCAGTCGGGGCACCATGAAAATAGTTCGTCACAGCAGTTACCCTGAAAATATATGTGGAAAAGACAGAGTGAAGCCACGTCACGTTTGTGAGAATGTGTGGAACAAGGCCGAGATTAAGGAGCACGCAGTGAGAATCAACCTCACTTCTCAGTCATAGTTGATCTAGCGAGACAAGCTTTCACACTATTGTACCACGTCGATGTACTCTAGTAATTGTGTTTGTAGGTTGATTTTAAAACATGTTAATCTTTGGTAGGTTCAAATCTCTTTTAAGAATTGTGTCCATAAGATTTTACTCGGTAGGGCGATACGTAAATATTAGGGCGAGTCCTTTATATTTGTGTCTATAAGCTTTTTTTACTTGGTTCAAGAATCGATAAATACAGTCTGTATATGTTTTCGTCTTTCAGCATTTACTTGGTTCGATGATTAATACATATTGATCGTTTATATTTGAGACAACAAGCATTTACTTGGTTCAAAAATAAATCGATACTGGTCGTATATATTTTAGTCTACATGGATTTATTTGTTGGAAGAAATATGTAAATATTGGCCGTTAATATTTGAGTCTATAAGTATGGCTCCTTTTGTGGGTTTATCGTAACTCTCTGCGGGAGATGCACTTGGCGTATTTTAGGATCTATCAACAGGGCTATCTACGTTTGACTGGAATTGTGATCTAGATATCATTTTTAGGGATATACATATATTGTTGTATATAATGAGTTATAGATTGATTCGTTTTCTACGGGTTATCAATCCTTTGCGGGTTATTTAAAGCCAGAACATATTTTTTGGTTTTTGAGAATTTTGGGGGTAGTAATGGTTTAGTGATACAAGTCTTAGAAGTATTCTAAAACAATTTAAGCCATTATTGGTTACACCACCCACACGACCAGTATCTAGTATTCCCAAGCAGTCCCCCATCAGGATAGTAACCAGGCTCGACGTTGCTTAACTTTGCCGATCGTAAAGGAACCTGTGTTTCAACGTGTTCTGGTAGTAAGCCCATTATACCATATCCCCATCTAAGAATACAGCACCTAGAATTCCGAATCGGTCACCCACATAGCCTCAACGTAAACGTAGGGAAACCGTTATCCATTAAATCACCCACACGTCCAAGCTTACGATACCTTTTATTCCCAAAGAGTCTCCAATCAAGCTAGTAATCAGGCTCGACGTTGCTAACTTCGACGATCCTACGGGAATGTTTCAACGTGTTATGGTTGTAATTCCATTATACCATATTCACATCTAAGATTACAGCAACTGGTATTTCCAATCGGTGACCATTCTAGCGTAACCGTGAATGTACAGAAACCGGTATTTCAACGTGATATGTCCGGAAGCTAGTGTATAATGAACAGTGGGATGTGTTTGATGCATTT
The DNA here is from genome assembly GCA_903632075.3 of Acanthosepion pharaonis. NCBI lineage: Eukaryota > Metazoa > Mollusca > Cephalopoda > Sepiida > Sepiidae > Acanthosepion > Acanthosepion pharaonis. The sequence goes on along the minus strand of CAHIKZ030002223.1, from coordinate 2,250,025 downwards.
ATGAAGATCAACGATGTTTTGGGATTTACAGTTATGTGAAAAGATTAGAAAGCCTTCACTTTGTTTTCATTTCAGTGTAAATGAACAAATGGATATTTGATCTTTCTTTTAAAATTATCGAGAAATGGAAGTATTGCAACTAAATAAATATAAGTTACAATACCTAAAAAGGATTATTGTGAAGATTTCATTAATACAAATGCAATTTTCTTGATGAAAAAAGTTAGAACTTCTCTTAAAATAGAATCATGTGCATTGGAAATAATTAGAAAATCGGTAGAGAGGATTTTTGGAGGAGCATATCCACTTTAAATTTCAGACACTTGGTCAGCAGGAATTTGCATTTTAGCGCATGTTTTGTTAAATGATAACAAAGTAGGATTTTGTTCGATTACACAGCTTTTTCAGTCTATCTATCTATCTATCTATCTATCTATTTCAGTGACTTTTTATCTATCTATCTATCTATTTCAGTGACTTTTATCTATCTATCTATCTATCTATCTATCTATCTATCTATCTATCTATCTATCTCAGTCACTTTTTTATCTATCTATCTATCTATCTATCTATCTATCTATCTATCTATTTCAGTGACTTTTTATCTATCTATCTATCTATCTATCTATCTATCTCAGTGACTTTTTATCTATCTATCTATTTCAGTGACTTTTTATCTATCTATCTATCTATCTATCTATCTATCTATCTATCTATCTATCTATCTATCTATTTCAGTGACTTTTTATCTATCTATCTATCTATCTATCTATCTATCTATCTATCTATCTATCTATCTATCTATTGTTTGAAAGAAGGCCAAATATTAATTTCTTTGTATGATTGTAAATTTGTACGCTCTCATCCAAAACTAGAGTCCTTGTTAGGCTTAATTTTTAGTAACATTTGGAAACAATTTCAAAATAAATCAGTATTTAATCTTTCTCTTAGATAAACAATTATTGTAAACGACGTGTTCTGACACTCAAACTACAAAACAATCATTGATCTCTATTCTGAAATTCTCTCTCTACTAAAATGACATCCTTCAATCGAAAAGCGAGTGATTGATCACGCCGGACACATATAGAATTTTTATCCTATTATAGCATAAAAAAAGATTGAACGAAAAAGTAAAAAAAAAACCCCCAAAACAAAAACAAAACAGAAAATACACATTGCTTTATCCTTCAATTAAGCTGATGAAGCAAGCTACAGACAAAACACCGCCGGATTCTTTCCCCTTTGGATAAAAATTCATTGTATCGATATTTACCTTTAACTACGGCCATAGCCTAAAGAAAACCTTTTTTTATACATCTTAGCCGCTGTACGGAGGTAACGGCTTATTATTTAGAGAATAGTTCTATAGAAAATTTCGAATAGGAGTTGAAAGGTTTCATCTATCGTCCGGTTCAAACACCTTCCCGTCTTTTGGCAACGAGTATACGTTTATCTATTGTTTTCTCTTTAGGACTGGGTTTAGGGGTCCTTTTCCCAAATCCTCATTCTACGTCACTTCCCTTGCGTCTTAGTGGCATTATCACCTTGCTTGGGTTGAAATCATTAAAAATACAAACAAAACGAACGGGTTACTAATATCATTAAAATATTTCATTTTGGCCTTGTTTATTAGTTGTTTGGATGTTTTTGTTTAGCGGTATATATTAGGTTGGTGCAAAGATAATGAAGTAATAATGTCGTTTTTGACGTATTTTTTAACGTCAAAAAACGACATTCTTACGTCATTATTTTTGCACCAACCAAATCGACACCTCTATGAGTTATTTAATACCAGAAATTAAATATTTGTAGGCAGTTTTATTTTATTTTTGGCGATAATAATTTTTTTTTTTAGTGATATACGTCTTACTAATTACCCCGCAGCTGGCGGATTCATGCCATTCGCAAGATTATTTGTGCGTAAGTTAATATAAAGAACCCAATAAGAGTTGAAACTCGGCTATCCGATTAACAATTCCGAGGAATTATCTATTGCCGCACCCGCAAATCCAAGCTTTACAGCACCTGGCATTGCCAAGCGGTCACCCATCTAAGTACAGACAATGCTCGAGGTTGCTTACCTTCGGTGATAGTACGGAAATAGGTATTTCACCGTAATGTGGTCGTAAGCTTCTTGTTTACTAATTTTAGCCCGACTATAATCTCTTTTTTGAAATCAACTTCTTTTATGTATCGTCTCATTTCAGGACAAACCTAGCTCTTCACAACTTCCTATTTTTTTGTGACCTCTCAGTAATTTTTGCCGCCATACACTTGCGAGTCCCTATTCTCTCATTCATTTACATAAGCTCGTTAGGCATGTGAATCGCTGCTGCTATATGCCTATCTTGTCTTCAATATATCATGCGATTGTCAAGTTCTCCATGACCCCCTCCTTATAGTGCACCCCAGAAATATCAAGTGTGTCTAAACAAAAGTGTGTTTCACGTTCAAAATTTGCTTAAAACTTATTTTGTTATGTACAGGCTCCGTACGTGGCATTTTCAGCATTCTTTTTGCAGAACTACATTTCTGCTGACTCAAGGCTACGAAGAAATCATCCAAAATTCACTGCCACGTAGGAGGATCGATATTACATACCCGTTGTATACTTAATACTTCTTTTTAATATTTTGCTTAATTTTTGGAAGGCATTATTTGTTATTGCAATACGTTATCGAAATGCCGTGTCACATAAAATAGTAGCAGTCTGGCAGTTATTATTAATTTTTCTATTAGACTTTTTGACACCCTAAATTCATTTGCTTTCTATTGGGACTCCACAGACTGTCAATCTAATGCCGTCGGCAAGCAACACTGATTATAAATACAGACTAAACCTCCGTCGAAAGATCGAATTTAGTTCCCTTGAGAATCTTCTTTTAACGCAGTAGTTGCCTCATCAATCAGGCAATATTTTCTCCAATCGACGATGTCACTGTCGTCTTTAATCTTTTATTGCGATATATATATATATATATATATATATATATATATATATATAAATATTACAGCTTATGTTATAAACGCAAGATATATATATATATATATATATATATATATATATATATATATATATGAATGAAGAAATATAGTCTTAAGGTGTGCTATATTTATGGGATAAAGTGCTCGATATCAGAGATAGGCGTGTGTAAATATAAAAGTGAACATAAAGTCAACATTAGAGGCGACAGTCTGTTTCATGCTAGATGCAATCGTCAGGCCTGACGATTGCATATATGAAACAACTGTCACCTCTAAGTGTTGACTTTATATTCACTTTATATATATATATATATATATATATATATATATATATATATATATATATATATATATATATATATATATATATATAAGCGCAATATATATATATATATATATAAATATATACACATATACACATATACACACACACACACACACACACATATATATATATATAAGCGCAATATATATATATATATATATATATATATATATATATATATATATATATATATATATAATATATATATATATATATATATATACACAAACACATTACACATACACACACACACACACACACACACACACACACACACATATATATATATATATATATATATATATATTCCATGAGGATATGTAAAGTACCAGGTTGAGAATTGGCGCAGGCTAGCTGCCCTTGATGAGGGTGAAACAGGTCTTTCTGAGTTTTGGTTAGCCATCCTATTAGTGTTGATTTCACGATAAAAAGACTTCAGATGGGAAGGAAAACTCATGACAGTTTAACCCGGTCATTATATTGCATGTATCTGCCGAGAGGCGTGTACTGGCTGATACTGACTGTGATCCGGAGAGGTTAAACTCCGCGATAATAAAACATGAGGACTGTCGTTCGGAGTTTCCGTGCACGGTTACTTTTTTATCGACACATCCCAAAGAGTGTGGATGGTCCGACACAAGCCTTCACCACTTGAAACAATTCATTGTATTGGTTTTCTGAAAATTACATCTAATTTGTTCCACACATATCCGGCTAATGCGAAAAACACTACGAAAGAACATCAACATAATCTTGGCACTTGGAATGTACGAACTCTCCAGGACAACAGCTCAGCACCAGAAAGAAAAACAACTTTGGTCGCATTGGAGCTAAAGAAGTACAAAATTGATATAGCTGCACTGAGAAGTAACCAGAAGTCGACTACATGAAACGAGAAAGCAAAATAAAACATCTAACAGTGTTCCCGCTGCACTTGGATACAATACATTCTCTTGTCTCTTGTACTGTTTGTGGTCTTTTGTGCAATTCTCGAGCTGGTCTCAAAAGACATGCCGTCATAGGCATGCAGATAATTAATTCGTGGTCGTCGGAACTACGTCAAACTCGACGGAAGAATTCATCACACACACACACACACACACACACACACACACACACACACACACACACACACACACACACATATATATATATATATATATATATAGTACAAGTAATCGATCCGTTTGATATATAATCCGGGTCGATCCTAGTAATATTAATTATTAAAACTAATCCACAGAGAGCTCGACAAAACTCACAATATGTAAATCTATAATTCAACTAATTTACATTAATCTTAACGGGCTTAAGTTTAAATCCACCATCGCTTATTAATAATATTGGACACCTATAGTACAAAAACTATTTACTGTGAATCCCAGAAAAAACATACACGGGGCTTTGGTAAGAAATATCACATAGTAGGAACTGATATTAAACTACAAACAACAAGTCCTGGCCATAAATAAACTCCAAGTCCAGACCGCTTCCCCCAGTATAAGATACATTACTCCCCCACCAATAGCTAACACAAACCTTCCCTCATTAACAAAGCATCTATCAGGAGAGAACTGACGAATAAGTTTAAAACAATGCTCGAAGACAGACACTTAGGGGCTGATGATGGCTGTGTACAGGTATAAAAATTAGAAAATGTTTTTGTGACACGTTTCATCGATATTGTTATTACTACACATCCGTATGAATGATAGAGGCTGGCAGTTACACATTTTTTATTGCAATCATTTTGTCATAGGTTTTTTCTTTCAAAACCTGCTCTGGATATATAAAAAAATTATATAAAAATAAAATTATCTAACCAAATTTCTGGCGGAGTGAATTGCGTCAGGGTGCTCTTTTTCTCACAGATGGTGCCCAACTGACCCCACTATACTGTGCAGTTCATAAAATATAATATGGCGACAATTTACCTATTGCATTCTGTGTATATTTAATATATATATTAAATATTATGGTTTATTTTATAATTGCAAGTTGGTAATAAAATATATCTATGACCTGGAGATTGCGTTCAAGCATGATTCAAACTTTAGCTGCTTGTTGTTGACTTTGGTGTCCACTTGTATATTCAGATACGCTCTATCTTTGATATTGAGCACCTTTATTCCTAAATATAATATAATATATATATATATATATATATATATATATATATATATATATATATATATATATATATATCCGGTGTTCTTATAGATATTTTATTTTTACAAAATAGTGCTCAATGTAAATTTACAGAGCATTAATATTATAAATTGATTTATTTAAAATATGTTTTTTTTCGCTACACAGTTCTAACCATGTTTCAAAAATGGAAGCTAAAAACTACGAATTTAATTTTGTAATTAAATTAAAGACATTAATTCCATTTCTTCCTCAAGCGAATTTTGGAGTAACTTTTAAAATTACTGGGTTTTAAAGATACAGCTAAAATCATAATTCACGTTTCCAAGGTTACAGATGAATCCATTTTAACTAGACGAGGGGTGTCTGTATGTTCATTATGTCTGTGTTATTGTATCCGTTATTAGTAACGTTTTAGTAGAGGGTAGGGATGTATTTTTCAATGAAATCTAACATCCGTTGAATGCATGTCGTCTGGATTTTTTAAAACATTTATTGTTTTATTTATTTCATCACCTATCAATTAGAAATTATATATATATATATATATATATATATATATATATATATATATATATATATATATAAAAAGGCGTTGGTTAGATCCAGTGACAGGACCCAAAAGTGTGAATTCAATACTCGGTTAAGGCAGTGGAGAACTTTCAGAGGGGAAATTAGCAGGAGATAACTGATCACTGACATCCATCAAAACATGGCACGTGGAACTAGAACAGTCTACCCCAGTGAGCGAAATAAAGGGTTCAGTTCCAACCACCTGAAGAAGGCCGGAGCGTACAACGGCCGAAACGTTGTGATAAATATGGCGACAAAGATGAGAACAATAGTCCGAATAATGTAAATAATATATATATATATATATATATATATATATATATATATATATATATATATATATATATATATGTAATATTGCACATTGAGTGCTGTTATTAATACAGTAGCGCTCGATGCAATATAACAGAGATATAAACTACATATTAATAAATATATGTATTTATACTTAACGGTTATAAGACTCGGTGTTCAATGCTCAATGTTCAGGTGACTGACACGTATATAATATAAATTTTGATAAATATATCTAGTTGTCGCAATAATAGGGCAGTTCATATTTTATTCGGGATTTTTCTTTTTGAATTTTCTTTTCATCTTCTTCTTAATCTTTTCACTCATATTTTCTTTTATATAATTATGCATTTAAAATAACGGTAAAAAGAAGGAAAATGAAATAGAAAAAGAAAAGAAAAAAGAAAATGAAAAAAAAGAAAAATTCCCGTAAAATTATGGATAGCTTTATTATTGGGACACACCGATATATTTAACAAAATTTAAATTTTGTAACACAGTACCTGAACAATGTGTTGTGTTTGAAACTCCAAGGAATCGTGCTATCGGTGAAGATAAATATGTCTATTTATTAATATATATATATATATATGTATATGTGTGTGTGTGTGTTTGTGTGTGTGTGTGGACATAGAGGAAAATATATACACGCATCAAAAGAGAAAAGACGATATAAATGTTGAGAGAAAGCAATAATAAAATAATTTATAGCAATTGGTCGCGAAATTGTCAAGGCCAATATACACTGAAAGAATCATGTAAGCTTTAAAATTATTGGAACAGTTGTCTTCTACCAATAAAAATATATATATATATATATATATATATATATATATATATATATATATATATATATATATATATATATATATGTATGTATGTATACATGAAAAAATTTTGGAACTTCATTCTGTCGGATATATATCCATATATATATATATATATATATATATATATGCAGAAAAATTTCTTATTCTATATATATATATATATATATATATATATATATATATATATATATATATATATATATATAGTGAAAATGTTATAAATTTGCCAACGAGAGAAAAATATATATTTCAAATTAGAGAGAAAACGCAATTTTGGTTTATAATGTGGATTTGTTTTAGTGTAAATATTATATTTTATTCACTTTTGACAATAGTCCAAAAATGAGATCAAGTCTTACTACAAATAGGGAAAATGAACAATGAAACATTAAAAGAAGGAAAATCTATTCCTTTAAAAATTGATTCCTTTAATTTGCCTGAAGAAGATCACGAGACCGGAAATACGTGTAGCAAAAATATAAAGAATAAAATATAATATATACACTAAAACAAATCCACATTATAACCAAAAACTGTTGCGGTTTCTTTCTTTTTTAATATATATATATATATATATATATATATATATATATATATATATATATATATATATATATATATATTTATATTTTATTTTAAATTGATAATTTAACTTTAAATTTAAATATACCACTCTTTAACTATCAATATTAATAGTGAAATATTTACAATTTTTTTTTAAATAATTAAGCATTTCAGAAGTCACCTAACATTAACTATGAAATCAAACAAAAATCTAAATAAATTTCAAATATTAAAATATAGGTAATTATTTATAAACGTATGTATAAATAGTTTATCTATGAATATAGATGGACATTTATGTATATTGTTACACGTGTGTCTATGTGTGTATTTGTGCATGTAAATAAACGTATGTATATATGGGATTTGCATGAATATGTTTGTGATATATATAAGAAGAAAACAAAATCTTTAATATTACCCTCAAATATTATTCCATAATGAAAGCTAAACCTTAAGTAAGTTTACCCATATAGTAATAAAGAAAAATTGCATTCATATATTAGATTAAAAGTAAAACTAATATAGATGTTAGCGTAACTTTTTTTTACAATAGTAAGGAAGTACGATTGGTCGGGTAAATAAACTATTATAATTTAAAATATTTCTTTAATATGTTCTCGATAAATGTGTTAATAAAAATAGTAATTAACTTATATTAAGCCCCTAAACTATTTGCTTGAAAAATTAAATATTTAAATTGATAGCAATCATCAAATTTTATTTAGACATCTAAATTTTTATCAAACATTGAAATCTATCCTTTACATAAATTGTTAAATACCAATTACAGCCTTTTTCGATTTACTTCCCTCTCCCTCTCTCTTCTTGCTGTAACACTCATTTATATATATCTGTATTACCGTTTTCTGTCTCCTCTTTCTTTTTCCTTGTTTCTTTTCTCTCTACTCCCCTCCCATTTCTATATATCATTTCCGTTAAGTTAACCATCTAAATAGGTCAAGGTCTGCTCACTCCCCCCTACCCCAATATAAAGTATACTTGAGAGAGATATGAAATTAACCTCTCCCTATACTCTACCATGTCTATTTAACTATCCCTCTCACACCCCCTGTTAAATTACAAAATCTTACACTACCCATCAATTTTGATCTCATTTTTCGTTTCATTTCGTTGTTGGAAATGCTATCTGATGATCCGGCGTCCTTTTAAAAGGACTGGTGAAATAAATTATTATAATGGTACCTTAAAAGTGGTCTGTTTTTCTTTATATATATATATATATATATATATATATATATATATATATATATATATATATATATATATTGTGTTTTAGGCATATTTTCATTTATACACGTTTCATTAAATAATATAGACAAGTGTTGTCTATTTATTTTATGTAAAATTTGTTCGTAACATCTGATAAGTTTGATAACATTATCATTAAACGAAGAAAGAAATTCACAATATTGATCCATATTTTTTTAATATAATCTAAGCTTTCGGCTTACTTAAGCCATTATCAAAGATGTAAATCACAAACATATTAAACAATATACGGACACGACAGTGATGAAAACAATAGACAAAAACTAAAAATACTTGAAGCATTATACATCAAACAGTTAAAACCCAACCTAAACAAAATCAATTATGGCATGTCTACAAATATTCTTAAATGTCTATAATTGGTAACAGAAGCCATTGGTTTATACCAACGGCTTTCCGTACTTCATTCTACAATTCACTCTCGTGTAGTCATGTGTGACGTCATGAGATGCGGTGCGATTTTCGCTTCTAGCGTCTTATATGCGCGTGTTTATCGTTGCTTAGTGATTAACTATGTAAACAATGACAGACTATCATCACTGTCGTGTCCGTATATTGTTTAATATGTTTGTGATTTACATCTTTGATAATGGCTTAAGTAAGCCGAAAGCTTAGATTATATTAAAAAAATATGGATCAATATTGTGAATTTCTTTTTCGGTTAATGATAATGTTATCAAACTTATCAGATGTTACGAACAAATTTTACATAAAATAAATAGACAACACTTGTCTATATTATTTAATGAAACGTATATATATATATATATATATATATATATATATATATATATATATATATATATATATATATATATATATATTATTAATTATAAAGGCATTTATAAAATAAGCAGTAATATTTAATTTGTCAAATGTCAGTAGTAAGTTAGCAAAAAATATCAGTGTCTACATTTAAATAAAAGGTAAAATAAATGTGAGTTTGGCTTCTAAATATAAACGTTGTTGTAATTTAATTACTTCATTTCAATAACATTACATAAATAATTTAAAAATATTCAAATGGTTTACAGAATTCTATAATTGAACTTCAGTTATTGCTGTAATCTGCAATTTCATACTATTACAAATTAGTCGAGCGGAATCAAAATCAAATTACAGAATCATCTAGATAAGTCAAAATAATCAGTCCCGAAATATTTTTTTAAAAAAGTGAAAAAATTGTCAATTTGCAGAATTATTATTATCATTACCATCATCATTCATTTGATTTCTGTTCTATACTCATATTTCATTCCGGGTGGCAACCAGAAAGCTAACATGAGAAATGGCACCACGAAATTCTTAAGATCACACACATTTTACATAGCTAAAGCCATTCGTAAGGTGTGACCTGTACTTGCGAGAAGAATTTTTGTATTTCTTTAAGGCATCGGCTTTAATTAGTATATCAGAATTTTTCCCAATCAAATCTTGGTTGAGTTGATGTTTTTTTAATAGATCTTCAAGGCTATATTACAGTTTGGAGGAAATGAGTTAACAAGATGGCACATTCTGTTTTTCAGGTCTTTGATCAAAATGTCTGGGTGATTACATTTTATTGTTCTGCTTGTGTCATAAAATTATGACAGGTCCTACGTTTATAAGTGGGTGCGGATAGTGTTCATACCAAATTATTGCAGTTTCCATCCCTTTTCTATTCGGTGGATACTAATTCCATGCAGCCTGATAAAAGATAGTTAATTGTTTCTGGATATTCATCACAGATTAAAGATTTCGGGTTAAAACAATTTTTCGGTATGTTTGCTTAGAGTAATTTATAGTTAGCAAGAATTGGTTTTGAACGTCATTTTCTGATTTTAATCTTGTACTACGCAACCACTGATAGACATGGGGTTTGTCTACACCTGTTAGTATAGTACGGGGAGTGTACTGGCCATGAAGAGGTTTATCTTGCCATTGTTTTTGCATTTGGCCCATTTTATTTGCTTTTGTGTTTTTTTTAGGTTCTTTGACGCTGCATTAGGTGAATTATGGTTTCTTTGCTTTTCTTCATCCACTTAAACTTCCATTTTGAATATGTTAGCTTCATTCTTTACTGAATAAGGTTTCTTTCATATTCTTTGACACATATCATGCAGTTAAATGATGTTTCCAATTATGTTTTAAAACCGACTGTTACAAGACGTTTCTAGTTGAACTAAAGCTCTGCTTCTTTTGGATCTGAATACATACAGACGATAAATAAACCTCGGCCTTAGGATAAAGCATGTGGTGAAAGAATTATTGTTTATTTTTATTCTCCAAAACCTACAAAAAAACCCGGCAACAGACGTTTAAAACATGTCCCCCGATTAATGGCAATAGTAGTTTTCGTCATAATTTATGAAGTAATGTACGAGACATTTAAGAGTATACGAGGGTGGACTGAAAAGTTCATAGAGTGACTGTGAAAGATTGATGCTAGAGCTGTGAAATCTTGCATGTATTAATTTCAACACTTCTTATTAATAACTGCATTGTTTCTTTCCAGGTATGAGGGTGGGCTGAAAAGTTCATAGGCTGTGAAAGAGTGATGCTAGCTGTGAAATCTTGCATGTATTAATTTCAACACTTCTTATTAATAACTGCATTGTTTCTTTCCAGGTATGAGGGTGGGCTGAAAAGTTCATAGGCTGAATGTGAAAGAGTGATGCTACAGCTGTGAAATCTTGCATGTATTAATTTCAACACTTCTTATTAATAACTGCATTGTTTCTTTCCAGGTATGAGGGTGGGCTGAAAAGTTCATAGGCTGAATGTGAAAGAGTGATGCTACAGCTGTGAAATCTTGCATGTATTAATTTCAACACTTCTTATTAATAACTGCATTGTTTCTTTCCAGGTATGAGGGTGGGCTGAAAAGTTTGAATGTGAAAAGACAGCTGTGAAATCTTGCATGTATTAATTTCAACATCTTATTAACTAACTGCATTGTTTCTTTCCAGGTATGAGGGTGGGCTGAAAAGTTCATAGGCTGAATGTGAAAGAGTGATGCTACAGCTGTGAAATCTTGCATGTATTAATTTCAACACTTCTTATTAATAACTGCATTGTTTCTTTCCAGGTATGAGGGTGGGCTGAAAAGTTCATAGGCTGAATGTGAAAGAGTGATGCTACAGCTGTGAAATCTTGCATGTAAATTTCAACACTTCATAATAACTGCATTGTTTCTTTCCAGGTATGAGGGTGGGCTGAAAAGTTCATAGGCTGAATGTGAAAGAGTGATGCTACAGCTGTGAAATCTTGCATGTATTAATTTCAACACTTCTTATTAATAACTGCATTGTTTTCCAAATCTTTCATAGGCTGAATGTGAAAGAGTGATGCTAATTTCAACAACTTCTTATTAATAACTGCATTGTTTCTTTCCAGGTATGAGGGTGGGCTGAAAAGTTCATAGGCTGAATGTGAAAGAGTGATGCTAAAAATCTTGCATGTATTAATTTCAACACTTCTTATTAATAACTGCATTGTTTCTTTCCATATGAGGGTGGGCTGAAAAGTTCATAGGCTGAATGTGAAAGAGTGATGCTACAGCTGTGAAATCTTGCATGTATTAATTTCAACACTTCATTAATAACTGCATTGTTTCTTTCCAGGTATGTTGAAAAGTTCATAGGCTGAATGTGAAAGAGTGATGCTACAGCTGTGAAATGCATGTATTAATTTCAACACTTCTTATTAATAACTGCATTGTTTCTTTCAGGTATGGAGGGTGGGCTGATTCATAGGCTGAATGTGAAAGAGTGATGCTACAGCTTGAAATCTTGCATGTATTAATTTCAACACTTCTATTAATAACTGCATTGTTTCTTTCCAGGTATGAGGGGGGGCTGAAAAGTTCATAGGCTGAATGTGAAAGAGTGATGCTACAACTGTGAAATCTTGCATGTATTAATTTCAACACTTCTTATTAATAACTGCATTGTTTCTTTCCAGGTATGAGGGTGGGCTGAAAAGTTCATAGGCTGAATGTGAAAGAGTGATGCAACAGCTGTGAAATCTTGCATGTATTAATTTCAACACTTCTTATTAATAACTGCATTGTTTCTTTCCAGGTATGAGGGTGGGCTGAAAAGTTCATAGGCTGAATGTGAAAGAGTGATGCTACAGCTGTGAAATCTTGCATGTATTAATTTCAACACTTCTTATTAATAACTGCATTGTTTCTTTCCAGGTATGAGGGTGGGCTGAAAAGTTCATAGGCTGAATGAAAGAGTGATGCTACAGCTGTTGTATTAATTTCAACACTTCTTATTAATAACTGCATTGTTTTCTTTCCAGGTATGAATTGGCTGAAAAAAGTTCATAGGCAATGTGAAAGAGTGATGCTACAGCTGTGAAATCTTGCAATTAATTTCAACACTTTTTATTAATAACTGCATTGTTTCTTTCCAGGTATGAGGGTGGGCTGAAAAAGTTCATAGGCTGAATGTGAAAGAGTGATGCTTTGTTTGTGAAATCAAACATGTATTAATTTCAACACTTTTATTAATAACTGCATTGTTTCTTTCCAGGTATGAGGGGGCTGAAAAGTTCATATGGTTGAATGTGAAGGAGGATGCTACAGCTGTGAAATCTTGCATGTATTAATTTCAACACTTCTTATCAATAGCTGCATTGTTTCTTTCAAGATGAATTTACATCTGACTTTCAAAGATGATTGTTAAACCTGTTGGTCAAAAAATCAACAACAACAGATATAACGTTATCATCACTCCGCTGAAGCGTTCTCCATGTTGTGGAACAGATGATACTCAAATCTGAAGAATAGGGAAGATGATCAATTAGTTCAAAACCATCGTCACACAGAGCAGCCATTGAAACCAATGACTTGCATTGTCCTGATAAAACGCAACTACTTTCGTCAGATTTCCTACACGTTTTGTCTTGATAACGTTTAGTAATTGCCTCAGAAAGTTGATTCTGTGGCCCTTTTGAATACAGTTAATAAACACCATGCCTTTTGCATCCTAAAATTGAAGTTCCCTGTAGATGAAAATACTTTGGCCTTCTTTGAAGCAGGCGAGGAGGCGTTTTTTTTCATTGCATGGATTGTCTCTGGCACAAAGTGATGAATTCAACACTCATCCTGGGTTAGGTAAAGTAAAACAAGCTGGATCTGCCTCAAATAATGTCAGATTTTCTCGAGATGTGATCAACCTGGTGCGCTTTTCATCCGCTGTTAGAAGACGTGGCCGAGACCACGCAGAAAACTTCGTAATGCCAAATTCATCTTGCAAAATATTCTCAAAACTCTCAGGGGATATGTAAATAGCATTGACTATTTGATTTAAAGTCAATCGGCGGTCAATGATTTCATCATTGGTTGCAGTTACAGGACGTCCAAACATTGGGTCATCTTCAAGAGTCCCCATCAGCTGCCCAATTTTGCACTGCTGATAATACTGAAGCGTCATCCCCTAATATTGCTTCCGTAACAGCATAAATATCCTTGAGTGCTAAACGCCTTTTTTGATCATGTTTCATAACATCCCGATAACAAGTCTTGTGCATTTTTAAGAAAAGTCCCTCGTAGTTACTTTTGAAGTCTTCTTTGAACAGTCAGATATCAGTTTACCTGGAAATACCTACCTACTTGTACCTGTAACGGCATTCACACGGGGTGGGTTGAGCCAGCTCCAATATTGGAGTTTCATGGGAATTTGGAATTCATAAGCGGTCCCCAACCCGCATGTATAGCACATGAGATTTGATTACAGTGGTGAAGGTTTCGTGCAGGACCATCCACACTTTTTGAAGAGCCGATTACAGAGACCTGGTGCACTAAGTGCCACAAGGTCACCAAATGACCCTCCGCAGGTTTTGAATTCAGAGTTTTCCTTCTCCTAGACCAGTTGCCATTCAAGGCTATAGAACCCAGTCTGTCCTGCTATTTACCCATAGTTGGAGGGAGAAGAAGAGGATTCACATCTTTCCCAAGCACGTAAGTGAATTCGACTGGAATTCGAACTCGGTTCTCTGAATCCTCATTCCAAGCCGCTATCCCTTTACTCCACTGGAAATACAGAATGCAATTATTAATAAGATGAGTTGAAATTAACTCTAGCATCACTCCTTCATAATTAGTCTATGAAATTTTCAGCCCTCCTTCCTACTTAGAAAAACCAATGCAGTTATTAATAAGAAGAGTTGAAATTTATCCATGCTAGATTTCCCAATTACAGCATCACTCCGTTATTTTCAGCCTGTGAACATTTCAGCCCAATCTCGTAAATATGATAAAAAGCCATGGAATAATATATTTTTAAAAATATTATCAAAATTATTGTTTTTCTCAGTGTCATTCATTATTTTGTTCCTCAAATATTTTTTTAAAAAAGTTGAAATCATTTCCTGATTAATTTATTACGGTACATTTCCACTGATTTCTGATCAATAACAAACAATAATGATTCCTGCTATTAGGCATCGTTGTTAATTAGCTTATTATTAGATATCACTAATAAGTTCCCATCTGCAAAATATTCTTCATGATTGCAGATTACTAGTATCATGGGACGAACATTCCCTCCTCCAGCCAGAGACACACACTGAGTAGCTCCTCGCTTTTTATTTCGGATAGCCTTGATTCATAATTTTATTTTTATAGTTTCTAACTTATGATGCATTTTAATATTTTCTAAATGTAGCTGTTGACTCGATTGAATACTTTTATTTTCTTTAGATTAATATAGACTCAAGATGATGGATTTTTGTTTATTGCATTTATAATCGAAGACTTTCAGTAAGTTAGAACGGAAGTCCGATAGGAATGTTTTTTTTTCCTTTTTTTGTGGGTATTATATTTATAGACGAGCTCTTATTTTTTGATGATTAAGATTTTTTAAAATTTGATTAAACATTACTTAAATCATTTTCAATGTTATCGCAATTATTTTGGGACTGATATTTGCCATTGGATTGGTTTGGTTTGGTTTGTTTTACGGTATATCAACCTCAATGGGTTATTTAATGGCAACAAAATTTTTATTGCTGGTAATATTTTTTACAAAAATGTATTTCTGGTAATATTTTTTCCTTCAAAAATGTATCCCTGGTAATATTTTTTTAAAAAAATGTATAGCTGGTAATATATATATTTTTCAAAAATGTATTTCTGGTTTGGTTTGGTTTGTTTTAAGGCATATCAACCTCAATGGGTTATTTAATACCGACAACATTTTTATTTCTGGTAATATTTTTCTTCAAAAATATATAGCGTGAAATATGTTTTCAAAGATGTATTGCTGGTAATAAATTTTTTTTCTGGTATTAAAACCTATTTTTACACTTAGTGTTTTGATCCAGTTTGGGGGCTAACTATTTACCCATATTTGGGAACCTAGCAGGTGCTACCACCCCGAGTCAGGGTGGACCTGGGAACACCAGCAATTAAGAGGTGGTTCCACACTTCTCAAAACCTCCTGATAAGACGCCTTGCTGTTGAACGTAGTTTATCGTCTTACTTTTGACGCGGATGTAGTTTATCGTCATACCCAGGACGATATTTGTCATTGGAAAATCGAAACTTGGTAGTATATGATAAAAAGCCATGGAATAGAATTAAATATTATCAAAATTATTGTTCTTTGTTCTCTGCATGGCTAAGGAGTTTAAATAATGTGAACTTACGTTTTTATTATTGCAAATTCAGTAAAAGACGGGGACAGAGAAAAATGTTTTATTTTTTACTTAAACTTTCCCGTTGCCTTATAGATCAACGAAGGTCATTATTATTTTTGCAAAACCATTTGACCAATCATTTTCGGCTATTATTTAGACTATTAAGATCCAGGAGGTTAACGGGTGGCTACAAAAACTATGACCAAAATTTCATTGTTTGAAATTAATTTTTAAATGTTTTATTATAGATTATATACCTTCTTATTCTTCTTTTCTCATGACCGAGCCGGTCGTAAAGGAGACATAAGCGACGATAGTGAAGCCAACCGCCGCCAACCACATCTGTTTTCCGCCTCATGAAACTGCATTGGAGTGTCAATCCTGGTCTATTCTTTGATGTTGTTCATGCAGCTTTTGGACAGCCTCCCGCTACATCTACCTCCTTTCAAGGTACCTTAAAGAACCGTCTTGGGTAGAGTATTGTGACGTCATTCCGAATTCATCGTGCAAAATATTTACAACTCTTTCAGCCACAAGGGTTTTCTCCTCTTTACTGTTGCCAAGAGGGGCTCCTGGGTGGTCTTCTAGTTGCGTTGCTTGACCCTGTACAAAGTCATTTGTCTTGTGTTCTCCCTAGGAGCCCCGGGAAGGCGTCTGAAGCCTTTCGTTTCGAATGTTTGAACTCTAATAGTTTCTGCTATCAGAGTCCAGCTTTCACATCCATAGAGCAGTATCAACAGCACACAAACTTGTAGTGTTTCATCTTTGTTGGAAAGCTGATGTTTTAGCTCTTCCAAATCTTACTGAGTTTTTGGCATTACCGATGTAGCCGTAGCCGGCCTGGTCTCACTTGTAGAGCGTCCATCTTTGGCGAGGGTAACGCCAAGGTATTTAAAGGCGTTCACTTCTTCCAGTTGTTCTACGTTCATGAAATTCTGGCCCCTCATGTTATTTGTGCAAGGATTTTACTCTTCTCAGCGCTCATTTCCATTTCATACGTTCCTACTAAGTCTACCAATCTGTTGGCGAAACCCTGGAGTTGCTGTCTTCCAACTAATCAATGTCATCAGCGATGCGTAAATTATTAATGATTCTCCCTCCTAAAGGTATAGGGAACTGAAAGTCTCTTGGGGGCTTTCTAGCATGATGTTCTCAAGAAAGACATTGATCAATTATATAACTAATCCTATTTATATATATATATATATATATATATATAAAAGGCAGGATGTGTGTGTGTGTGTGTGTAATGAATGCACGGCCGCAATTTTCGACGGATTTGCACCAAAATTTATATGCATATACTCCAAGTTAGTGGAAAGACCAAGACCGACTTTGCATTCCCCAACTTCCATCGATAGTGGAAATAATCGATTTTTTCATGCTTCTACGGCAGTTTTCATGTAGTTTGCGGCCATTTTCTACTGGCCAGAGTGAGAGCCAATAGCTGACTGCCACGAATAGGCAGGAAGATTCTAATGGCCAGCATGAGAGCCAACAGCTGACTGACACGAATGTTAACTAGCATGCTAGCATGCAAAAAAAATCGATAGCTGCATTCGTCACAAGTGGGAAAAATTTAAATCTGCATGCCACTTTACTCCAATTGGCTCATTCGCTTGCTTAAACTCAACGTTGATTCTGATTACGCAGAACTGGGTTGGGTGTGAAAAAGTATTTGTTGTTAACATTCTTTTTTCATTCGGTTTTTCCAGTTACGAGTCCTTTTTTTTAAAGCTGATTGTTTTGTGTTCATTTTGTTTAGTTCTTTTTTCGTAACAGATTTAATGTTTAGTATAGAGCTTAGAAACAATTCGCAGTGTGAGATAGGCAAGAAGTAAGGCATGTAGCAACATCAGCACAGCAAAGGGCACTCCTTTAAAGGAAAGGAAGGGCAAAAATATTTTTTATATTTAACGTGGGCATTCCCGAGCCATTAGGCTCGGCCAAAAAATAGTCCATTTGAAACCGTATAAACGGGTTCAGGGCCGGTTTTACCTCCCCGAAGGAGACTCCGCCCTTCGGCGTAGCCTCCTTCGGGTTCCTCTCCGTCCGTAGACAGAGAGTTGAACCAAACCGTCGCTCAGAAAGTAAACGACGGACTATATTTAGTCGTCCCCCCACGAGGCGTCATGTGGCACAAGGCCTTTTTAACGTGGGCTTTCCGAGCCATTAGGCTCGGCCAAAAAATAGCCCATTTGAAACCGTATAAACGGGTTCAGGGCCGGTTTTACCTCCCCGAAGGAGACTCCGCCCTTCGGCGTAGCCTCCTTCGGGTTCCTCCCGCCCGAAAGCAGAGAGTTAAACCGAACCGTTCGCTCAGAAAGTGAGCGGCGGACTATATTTAGTCGTCCCCCACGAGGGCGTCATGTGGCACAAGGCCTTTTTAACGGGGCATTTCCGAGCCATTAGGCTCGGCCAAAATAGCCCATTTGAACCCGTATAAACGGGTTCAGGGCCAATTTACCTCCCGAAGGAGACCCCGCCCTTCGGCGTAGCCTCCTTCGGGTTCCTCCCGCCCGAAAGCAGAGAGTTAAACCGAACCGTTCGCTCAGAAAGTGGGCGACGGACTATATTTAGTCGTCCCCTACGAGGGCGTCATGTGGCACAAGGCCTTTTTAACGTGGGCATTTCCGGAGCCATTAGGCTCGGCCAAAAAATAGCCCATTTGAACCCGTATAAACGGGTTCAGGGCCGAGTTTACCTCGCCGAATGGACTACGCCCTTCGGCGCAGCCTCCTTCGGGTTCCTCCCGCCCGAAAGCAGAGAGTTAAACCGAACCGTTCGCTCAGAAAGTGAGCGACGGACTATATTTAGTCGTCCCCACGAGGGCGCTCATGTGGCACAAGGCCTTTTTAACGTGGGCATTTCCGAGTCATTAGGCTCGGCCAAAAAATAGCCCATTTGAACCCGTATAAACGGGTTCAGGGCCGGTTTACCTCCCGAAGGAGACTCCGCCCTTCGGCGTAGCCTCCTTCGGGTTCCTCTCGCCCGAAAGAAGAGATTTAAACCGAACCGTTCACTCAGAAAGTGGGCGACGGACTATATTTAGTCGTCCCCCACGAGGGCGTCATGTGGCACAAGGCCTTTTTTAACGTGGGCATTTCCGAGTCATTAGGCTCGGCCAAAAATAGCCCATTTGAAACCGTATAAACGGGTTCAGGGCCGGTTTTACCTCCCCGAAGGAGACTCCGCCTTTCGGCGTAGCCTCCTTCGGGTTCCTCCCGCCCGAAAGAAGAGATTTAAACCGAACCGTTCACTCAGAAAGTGGGCGACGGACTATATTTAGTCGTCCCCCCACGAGGGCGTCATGTGGCACAAGGCTTTTTAACGTGGGCATTTCCGAGCCATTAGGCTCGGCCAAAAAAAAATAGCCCAATTTGAACCCGTATAAACGGGCTCAGGGCCGGTTTACCTCCCGAAGGAGACTCCGCCCTTCGGCGTAGCCTCCTTCGGGTTCCTCCCGCCCGAAAGCAGAGAGTTAAACCGAACCGTTCGCTCAGAAAGTGAGCGACGGACTATATTTAGTCGTCCCCACGAGGGCGTCATGTGGCACAAGGCCTTTTTAACGTGGGCATTTCACTGAGCCATTAGGCTCGGCCAAAAATAGCCCATTTGAACCCGTATAAACGGGTTCAGGGCCGAGCCCCCTCCCGAAGGAGACTCCGCCCTTCGGCGTAGCCTCCTTCGGGTTCCTCCCGCCCGAAAGCAGAGAGTTAAACCGAACCGTTCGCTCAGAAAGTGAGCGACGGACTATATTTAGTCGTCCCCCCACGAGGGGCGTCATGTGGCACAAGGCCTTTTTAACGTGGGCATTTCCGAGCCATTAGGCTCGGCCAAAAATAGCCCATTTGAACCCGTATAAACGGGTTCAGGGCCGGTTTTACCTCCCCCGAAGGAGACTCCGCCCTTCGGCGTAGCCTCCTTCGGGTTCCTCCCGCCCGAAAGCAGAGAGTTAAACCGAACCGTTCGCTCAGAAAGTGGGCGACGGACTATATTTAGTCGTCCCCACGAGGGCGTCATGTGGCACAAGGCCTTTTAACGTGGGCATTTTCGAGCCATTAGGCTCGGCCAAAAATAGCCCATTTGAAACCGTATAAACGGGTTCAGGGCCGGTTTACCTCCCGAAGGAGACTCCGCCCTTCGGCGTAGCCTCCTTCGGGTTCCTCTCCGTCCGTAGACAGAGCGTTAAACCGAACCGTTCGCTCAGAAAGTGGGCGACGGACTATATTTAGTCGTCCCCCCACGAGGGCGTCATGTGGCACAAGGCCTTTTTAACGTGGGCATTTTCCGAGCCATTAGGCTCGGCCAAAAATAGCCCATTTGAAACCGTATAAACGGGTTCAGGGCCGAGTTTACCTCCCGAAGGAGACTCCGCCCTTCGGCGTAGCCTCCTTCGGGTTCCTCCCGCCCGAAAGACAGAGAGTTAAACCGAACCGTTCGCTCAGAAAGTGAGCGGCGGACTATATTTAGTCGTCCCCCACGAGGGCGTCATGTGGCACAAGGCCTTTTTTAACGTGGGAATTTCCGAGCCATTAGGCTCGGCCAAAAAATAGCCCATTTGAAACCGTATAAACGGGTTCAGGGCCGAGCGCACCTCCCCGAAGGAGACTCCGCCCTTCGGCGTAGCCTCCTTCGGGTTTCCCCGCCCGAAAGCAGAGAGTTAAACCGAACCGTTCGCTCAGAAAGTGAGCGACGGACTATATTTAGTCGTCCCCCACGAGGGCGTCATGTGGCACAAGGCCTTTTTAACGTGGGCATTCCCGAGCCATTAGGCTCGGCCAAAAATAGCCCATTTAAACCCGTATAAACGGGTTCAGGGCCGAGTTTACCTCCCCGAAGGAGACTCCGCCCTTCGGCGTAGCCTCCTTCGGGTTCCCTCTCGTCCGGAGACAGAGAGTTAAACCGAACCGTTCGCTCAGAAAGTGGGCGACGGACTATATTTAGTCGTCCCCCACGAGGGCGTCGTCATGTGGCACAAGGCCTTTTTTTAACGTGGGCATTTTTCCAGCCATTAGGCTCGGCCAAAAATAGCCCATTTGAACCCGTATAAACGGGTTCAGGGCCGGTTTTACCTCCCGAAAGAGACTCCGCCTTCGGCGGAGCCTCCTTCGGGTTCCTCTCGCCCGAAAGCAGAGAGTTAAACCGAACCGTTCGCTCAGAAAAGTGGGCGACGGACGATATTGAGTCACCCCCACGAGGGTGTCATGTGGCACAAAGGCCTTTTAACGTGGGCATTCCCGAGCCATTAGGCTCGGCCAAAAAATAGCCCATTTGAACCCGTATAAACGGGTTCAGGGCCGGTTTTACCTCCCCGAAGGAGACTCCGCCCTTCGGCGTAGCCTCCTTCGGGTTCCTCTCCGTCCGGAGACAGAGAGTTAAACCGAACCGTTCGCTCAGAAAGTGGGCGACGGACTATATTTAGTCGTCCCCCCACGAGGGCGTCATGTGGCACAAGGCCTTTTTAACGTGGGCATTTCCGAGCCATTAGGCTCGGCCAAAAAATAGCCCATTTGAACCCGTATAAACGGGTTCAGGGCCGAAGCACCTCCCCCCGAAGGAGACTCCGCCCTTCGGCGTAGCCTCCTTTCGGGTTCCTCTCGCCCGTCCGCAGAGAGAGAGTTAAACCGAACCGTTCGCTCAGAAAGTGGGCGACGGACGATATTTAGTCGTCCCCCACGAGGGCGTCATGTGGCACAAGGCCTTTTAACGTGGGCATTCCCGAGCCATTAGGCTCGGCCAAAAAAGCCCCCATTTGAACCCGTATAAACGGGTTCAGGGCCGAGTACCTCCCCGAAGGAGACTCCGCCCTTCGGCGTAGCCTCCTTCGGGTTCCTCTCGTCCGAGACAGAGAGTTAAACCAAACCGTTCGCTCAGAAAGTGGGCGACGGACTATATTTAGTCGTCCCCCAGGGCGTCATGGGCCTTTAACGTGGGTTTTAGGGGCATTTCCGTCATGCTCCGGCAAAGGCCTTTTTTAACTGGGCATTTCGGCGAGCCATTAGGCCTCGGTTAGACATAGCCCATTTCGAACCCGTATAAACGGGTTCAGGGCCAAAGGCCTTTTACGTGGGCATTCCCGAAGGAGACTCGGCCCTTCGGCGTATAAACGGGCCTCCCCGAAGGAACTCCTTCGGGTTCCTTCGCCTCGAAAGCAGAGAGTTAAACCGAACCGTTCGCTCAGAAAGTGGGCGACGGACGATATTGAGTCGTCCCCCCACGAGGGTGTCATTTGGCACAAGGCCTTTTTAACGTGGGCATTCCCGAGCCATTAGGCTCGGCCAAAAATAGCCCATTTGAACCCGTATAAACGGGTTCAGGGCCGATTTTACCTCCCGAAGGAGACTCCGCCCTTCGGCGTAGCCTCCTTCGGTTCCTCTCCGCCCGAAAGCAGAGAGTTAAACCGAACCGTCGCTCAGAAAGTGGGCGACGGACGATATTGATCGTCCCCCACGAGGGTGTCATGTGGCACAAGGCCTTTTTAACGTGGGCATTCCTGAGCCATTAGGCTCGGCCAAAAATAGCCCATTTGAACCCGTATAAACGGGTTCAGGGCCGGTTTACCTCCCGAAGGAGACTCCGCCCTTCGGCGTAGCCTCCTTCGGGTTCCTCTCCGTCCGGAGACAGAGAGTTAAACCGAACCGTTCGCTCAGAAGGTGGGCGACGGACTATATTTAGTCGTCCCCCCACGAGGGCGTCATGTGGCACAAGGCCTTTTTAACGTGGGGATTTCCGAGCCATTAGGCTCGGCCAAAAAAATAGCCCATTTGAAACCGTATAAACGGGTTCAGGGCCGAGTTTTACCTCCCCGAAGGAGACTCCGCCCTTCGGCGTAGCCTCCTTCGGGTTCCTCCTCCGTCCGGAGACAGAGAGTTAAACCGAACCGTTCGCTCAGAAAGTGGGCGACGGACTATATTTAGTCGTCCCCCACGAGGGCGTCATGTGGCACAAGGCCTTTTTAACGTGGGCATTTCCGAGCCATTAGGCTCGGCCGTGTCCTTAGCCCATTTGAACCCGTATAAACGGGTTCAGGGCCGGTTTTACCCCCCGAGGAGACTCCGCCCTTCGGCGTAGCCTCGTTCGGGTTCCTCTCGCCCGAAAGCAGAGAGTTAAACCGAACCGTTCGCTCAGAAAGTGGGCGACGGACTATATTGAGTCGTCCCCACGAGGGCGTCATGTGGCACAAGGCCTTTTTTAACGTGGGCATTCCCGAGCCATTAGGCTCGGCCAAAAATAGCCCATTTGAACCCGTATAAACGGGTTCAGGGCCGGTTTTACCTCCCCGAAGGAGACTCCGCCCTTCGGCGTAGCCTCCTTCGGGTTCCTCTCCGTCCGGAGACAGAGAGTTAAACCAAACCGTTCGCTCAGAAAGTGGGCGACGGACTATATTTAGTCGTCCCCCACGAGGGCGTCATGTGGCACAAGGCCTTTTTTAACGTGGGCATTTCCGAGCCATTAGGCTCGGCCAAAAATAGCCCATTTGAACCCGTATAAACGGGTTCAGGGCCGAGTTTACCTCCCCGAAGGAGACTACGCCCTTCGGCGTAGCCTCCTTCGGGTTCCTTCCGTCCGGAGACAGAGAGTTAAACCGAACCGTTCGCTCAGAAAGTGGGCGACGGACTATATTTAGTCGTCCCCCACGAGGGCATCATGGCTGGCACAAGGCCTTTTTAATCGTGGGCATTTCCGTTAATTAGGCTCGGCCAAAAATAGCTCCATTTGAACCCGTATAAACGGGTTCAGGGCCGAGCTTTTCCGACCCCGAAGGAGACTCCGCCCTTCGGCGTAGCCTCCTTCGGGTTCCTCTCGCCCGAAAGCAGAGAGTTAAACCGAACCGTTCGCTCAGAAAGTGGGCGACGGACGATATTGAGTCACCCCCACGAGGGTGTCATGGGCACAAGGCCTTTTTAACGTGGGCATTCCTGAGCCATTAGGCTCGGCCAAAAATAGCTCATTTGAACCCGTATAAACGGGTTCAGGGCCGTTTTTTTTCCCCGAAGGAGACTCCGCCCTTCGGCGTAGCCTCCTTCGGGTTCCTTCCGTCCGGAGACAGAGAGTTAAACCAAACCGTTCGTTCAGAAAGTGGGCGACGGACTATATTTAGTCGTCCCCCACGAGGGCGTCATGTGGCACAAGGCCTTTTTTAACGTGGGCATTTCCGAGCCATTAGGCTCGGCTGTGGTCAGCCCATTTGAACCCGTATAAACGGGTTCAGGGCCGGAGTTTACCTCCCCGAAGGAGACTCCGCCCTTCGGCGTAGCCTCCTTCGGTTCCTCTCGCCCGAAAGCAGAGAGTTAAACCGAACCGTTCGCTCAGAAAGTGGGCGACGGACGATATTGAGTCACCCCCCACGAGGGTGTCATGGCACAAGGCCTTTTTTTTTTTAACGTGGGCATTCCCGAGCCATTAGGCTCGGCCAAAAAATAGCCCATTTGAACCCGTATAAACGGGTTCAGGGCCGGTTTTACCTCCCCGAAGGAGACTCCGCCCTTCGGCGTAGCCTCCTTCGGGTTCCTCTCGCCCGAAAGCAGAGAGTTAAACCGAACCGTTCGCTCAGAAAGTGGGCGACGGACGATATTGAGTCACCCCCCCACGAGGGTGTCATGTGGCACAAGGCCTTTTTAACGTGGGCATTCCTGAGCCATTAGGCTCGGCCAAAAATAACCCCATTTGAACCCGTATAAACGGGGTTCAGGGCCGAGTTTATTCCCCGAAGGAGACTCCGCCCTTCGGCGTAGCCTCCTTCGGGTTCCTCCCGTCCGGAGACAGAGAGTTAAACCGAACCGTTCGCTCAGAAGGTGGGCGAAGGACTATATTTAGTCGTCCCCACGAGGGCGTCATGTGCACAAGGCCTTTTTAACGGGGAATTTCCGAGCCATTAGGCTCGGCCAAAAAATAGCCCATTTGAAACCGTATAAACGGGTTCAGGGCCGAGTTTTACCCCCGAAGGAGACTCGCCCTTCGGCGTAGCCTCCTTCGGGTTCCTTCCGTCCGGAGACAGAGAGTTAAACCGAACCGTTTCGCTTCAGAAAGTGGGCGACGGACTATATTTAGTCGTCCCCACGAGGGCGTCATGTGGCACAAGGCCTTTTTAACGGGGTATTTCCGAGCCATTAGGCTCGGCCGTAAAATAGCCCATTTGAACCCGTATAAACGGGTTCAGGGCCGGTTTTACCTCCCCGAAGGAGACTCCGCCCTTCGGCGTAGCCTCCTTCGGGTTCCTCGCCCGAAAGCAGAGAGTTAAACCGAACCGTTCGCTCAGAAAGTGGGCGACGGACGATATTGAGTCACCCCCACGAGGGTGTCATGTGGCACAAGGCCTTTTTAACGTGGGCATTCCCGAGCCATTAGGCTCGGCCAAAATAGCCCATTTGAACCCGTATAAACGGGTTCAGGGCCGAGCCCCCATTCCTCCCGAAGGAGACTCCGCCCTTCGGCGTAGCCTCCCCTTCGGGTTCCTTCCGTCCGGAGACAGAGAGTTAAACCGAACCGTTCGTTCAGAAAGTGGGCGACGGACTATATTTAGTCGTCCCCCACGAGGGCGTCATGCACAAAGGCACAAGGCCTTTTTAACATTAGGCTCGGCATTTTTGAACCATTAGGGGTTCGGGCCAAAAGGAGACTCCGCCCTTCGGCGTATTTGAACCCGTATAAACGGGTTCAGGGGGCGACGGACGATTGAGTCCCCGAAGGAGACCATTAGGCGCCCATCGGCGTTCCAGGGCCGAGTCTCCCGAAGGAGACTCCGTTCGGGTAGCCTCCTTCCTCGCCCGAAAGCAGAGAGTTAAACCGAACCGTTCGCTCAGAAAGTGGGCGACGGACGATATTGAGTCACCCCCCCACGAGGGTGTCATGTGGCACAAGGCCTTTTTAACGTGGGCATTCCCGAGCCATTAGGCTCGGCCAAAAAATAGCCCATTTGAACCCGTATAAACGGGTTCAGGGCCGGTTTTACCTCCCCGAAGGAGACTCCGCCCTTCGGCGTAGCCTCCTTCGGGTTCCTCTCCGTCCGGAGACAGAGAGTTAAACCGAACCGTTCGCTCAGAAAGTGGGCGACGGACTATATTTAGTCGTCCCCCACGAGGGCGTCATGTGGCACAAGGCCTTTTTAACGGGGCATTTCCGAGCCATTAGGCTCGGCCAAAAATAGCCCATTTGAACCCGTATAAACGGGTTCAGGGCCGAGTTTACCCCCCGAAGGAGACTCCGCCCTTCGGCGTAGCTCTCCTTCGGGTTCCTCCCGTCCGTAGACAGAGAGTTGAACCGAACTGTCGCTCAGAAAGTGGGCGGCGGACTATATTTAGTCGTCCCCCACGAGGGCGTCATGTGGCACAAGGCCTTTTTAACGTAGGGCATTTCCTGAGCCATTAGGCTCGGCCAAAAATAGCCCATTTTGAAACCGTATAAACGGGTTCAGGGCCGAGTTTACCTCCCGAAGGAGACTCCGCCCTTCGGCGTAGCCTCCTTCGGGTTCCTTCCGTCCGAGACAGAGAGTTAAACCGAACCGTTCGTTCAGAAAGTGGGCGACGGACTATATTTAGTCGTCCCCCACGAGGGCGCCGCGTGGCACAAGGCCTTTTAACGGGCATTTCCGAGCCATTAGGTCGGCCAAAATAGCCCATTTGAACCCGTATAAACGGGTTCAGGGGCCGAGCGACCTTCCCCGAAGGAGACTCCGCCCTTCGGCGTAGCCTCCTTCGGGTTCCTCTCGCCCGAAAAGCAGAGAGTTAAACCGAACTGTCGCTCAGAAAGTGGGCGACGGACGATATTGAGTCACCCCCACGAGGGTGTCATGTGTGGTACAAGGCCTTTTAACGTGGGCATTCCGGAGCCATTAGGCTCGGCCAAAAATAGCCCATTTGAACCCGTATAAACGGGTTCAGGGCCGAGTTTATTTCCCCGAAGGAGACTCCGCCCTTCGGCGTAGCCTCCTTCGGGTTCCTCTCCGTCCGAGACAGAGAGTTAAACCGAACCGTTCGTTCAGAAAGTGGGCGACGGACTATATTTAGTCGTCCCCCACGAGGGCGTCATGTGGCACAAGGCCTTTTAACGGGCATTTCCGAGCCATTAGGCTCGGCCAAAAAAATAGCCCATTTGAACCCGTATAAACGGGTTCAGGGCCAGTTTACCTCCCCGAAGGAGACTCCGCACTTCGGCGTAGCCTCCTTCGGGTTCCTCTCCGTCCGTAGACAGAGAGTTGAACCGAACCGTTCACTCAGAAAGTGGGCGGCAGACTATATTTAGTCGTCCCCACGAGGGCGTCATGTGGCACAAGGCCTTTTTAATCGGGAATTTCCGAGCCATTAGGCTCGGCCAAAAAATAGCCCATTTGAAACCGTATAAACGGGTTCAGGGCCGGTTTACCTCCCCGAAGGAGACTCCGCCCTTCGGCGTTGCCTCCTTCGGGTTCCTCCCGCCCGAAAGCAGAGAGTTAAACCGAACCGTTCGCTCAGAAAGTGAGCGGCGGACTATATTTAGTCGTCCCCCCACGAGGGCGTCATGTGGCACAAGGCCTTTTTAACGTGGGAATTTCCGAGCCATTAGGCTCAGCCAAAAAATAGCCCATTTGAAACCGTATAAACGGGTTCAGGGCCGGTTTTACCTCCCCGAAGGAGACTCCGCCCTTCGGCGTAGCCTCCTTCGGGTTCCTCTCGCCCGAAAGCAGAGAGTTAAACCGAACCGTTCACTCAGAAAGTGAGCGGCGGACTATATTTAGTCGTCCCCCCACGAGGGCGTCATGTGGCACAAGGCCTTTTTAACGTGGGCTTTCCGAGCCATTAGGCTCGGCCAAAAAATAGCCCATTTGAAACCGTATAAACGGGTTCAGGGCCGAGTTTTACCTCCCGAAGGAGACTCCGCCCTTCGGCGTAGCCTCCTTCGGGTTCCTCCTGCCCGAAAGCAGAGAGTTAAACCGAACCGTTCACTCAGAAAGTGAGCGGCGGACTCCTTGCCTACTCCTGAGGGGCGGTATTTATTAAGTATGGAATGGTCCATTATTAGTATTATTATGGGTAAGATCCGATAACAGAGCGAGGACAAAGAATATTTGTATAAAAAAATTGTAAACAGAAGTGTTGGCTGTCACTGAAGATATGCAAATTATCGAAATGTCTTTTCTGATTCTTTTGCCGAATAAGAAACATTCCTGTTAATTGTAAATTTTCAATCCCTATCATTCGTGTAGTTGGTAACCTATTTCCTTGGCGTCCTAATTTTGTTACATCTCGTGACTTCTCTATCCCTGACCGTATCACAGTCGCTCTGTCAGAGACCGATGAAAGACTCATAGTTTTCGGTTTGAGTCCGGGACGCAGCGTCCACGCTATAACGTTCTATCAGATTGTTTTGAATGACGTCCGACTCATTTCGATGGCAGACGCACGCACTTCCACGTTGCACGAAACAGGACTTTGTATCAGAAGTGTTTTCAAGTTTGACAACAATAGATTTTTATTGGAATTTTTTTTCTTTTCCTTATAATTTTGTCGCAATTTTTGGAATTGTTTGTTATTTTGTTTCCCTGCATTGTGAGCATCCGTACCGATTCTGGCGTCATTAAGTGTATCTGGTCGCTAAGTACACTTTCTGTTTCATGAGGGGATTTTTTTTGTTTACTTTTTTTCTTCTTTTTTCTTCTCTCTTTCTTGAAAAGTGATCGAGACAACTTCTGAACATTTGCACTATGTAACCTATTGTATAAATTATCCTCTGGCATAAAAACACAATTCGGTGTGTCTTTTAATTCTTATACATGCAAAAACGATACTGAAGTTCTTTTAGCTGATATTTGCATGAAAAAGATTATTCGTTCGTATTTAACTTAGTATGGCTTACAGAATTTTTTTTACAATCATCTGATATTTAATCAATGATAAATAAAGATCATCTGATATTTAATTAATAATTAATTAAGATTTTTTAAAAATGTCTTACTAATTATCTCAATTTAGCTTTGTCTTTAGAAGATTACATGGATATAATAAGCGTATAACATTTCTCAGTCCTATGTTTTAAGTAAGGAATCTTTGCTTGTAATAATGCCTGTTCAGGTCACTTTACGAGTGCTACTGGTACCATGTAACCTAGCATTTCCACCCGCATGGTCGAGTCATCGGCGGCAACACCGATTTCACCGCCAGGATTTTCTGGTGATGGGGGTGGCTTGACAATCAGCGGGATTAAAAGCAAGACTTGTCAATTGGTGGATGAACCGTCTTCTATGGTCAACGACCATCTGACACAATGGGGTAGACTCGGCTCCATAGCTATGCATGCAGCCAGTGCGTTGATGACACGGCATCGCTGGGTGGAGGGATTCTTAGTCTGAAGTCAATGACCAGGGTGGAGACGTCGTCCAATGGAATCAGCAGCCACGTGTCTGCGGCCAATATGAGCATTTATGTTGGAGAAGATTGCCTGTAGTTTGGCCTAGTGAGGAATGGGTCTACTTAACCAAGACACGTTACGTATGAAAGAATATATCGCCGACTTTCAATCCAGATCTGTGTAGAGAACTGGCCAGGTACTCAGCCGCACAGCGACTCTATGACCACAATAGGACTGATGATGATGATGATGATGTATCACAGTCTCGTATGAACATCGAGGTGTGATCATTATGTTCGAAGCCCAATTCGTGGTTATTTTTTTTATGTGAATCTTTTACAATGTCATGTTTGCAGTATGCAATATTGGTCACAGAATTAAGAAAATTGATAAAAGAGGAGATTAAATCGTAAAAACAATATTTGAAATGCCTTTTGTCATCATGAAGACGAGGATTGGTGAATGCAAAAGTACGTAAATTGACTTACACAATATAAGATACAAATTATTTCCATCATTAATGAAATTAATACAACTGTAAAATCATATCTGGTTGACACTTTCTGTTCACGAAGCAATAAAATTTCGGTAATGTTGATACAAATATACTGTTCTTTATTCCTTTTTAATATAATATTAATTTAAATAAAAATATATAATTTATAAACAGTGCATTTATTTATTAATCCAAAATTATTTTTTCGTAATCATTTTTAGTTTAAACACGGGTTTGAGTAGCCATCCATATTTTTTTCTTTAATTCAAACATTGAAACTGCTTCTTTCTTTTTGTGTGCCATGTCCTTTCAGGATGTGGGCGGTCATGACTCTCCACCTCTTCCTCTATCCCTTGAAGCTGTCAACAAGTTTCCTTCCTTCTGCTTCCTCCCCCAGAACAAGTTCTCTCATCCACTTGCTTAAGCCCGCCAGGTATGTCACACGTTGTTTTCCCTTGTCTCTCTTTTCCTTATTCGACCCGAGAGTATCAGATCCCCCTGGTCCTTCTTCCTCATTATGTGTCCCAGATACTTCAGCTGCCTCTTCCTGATATTAAGTATAAGTCTCCTTGTTTGTAACCTCTCTAAGACCTCATCGTTGCTGACACGCTCGGTCCATGATATCTTTAGCATCCTTCTGTAGAACCACATCTCTGTCGCCTCGAGTCTCTTCTTCATCTTTAAGGAAATCGTCTAACATTCACTGCCGTAAAGGACAGATGTCACATAGCTCAGTATTCTTTTTTTTTGTTACCAAAGAAATAATCTTATCTTACAATACTCTGCCCAGATTTTGGAATGTGTCTTCGGTCATCCCAATACGTCTACGGGTCTCAGTGTCGCACTTACCGTCCTCTGTCAAAACGCCTAATTATGAGGAAATAGTTGACCCCCAAACTGGGGTCAAAACACCATGAAAGTATAAAAATACATTTTCATAACCAATTACGAGTAATATATCTTTGTAAAATAAATTATTAATGCTCCCAAGAAAATTAAATTTCGGCATTAGATAAACCGTAAGGTGTTGGTATGCCAATAAACAAACAATAGCAATAGTAATAGATATTGTTTCAGCCTCCGTGGTTGAAACGGTAAAAGCATGCCTTGCTTCAAGCTGGTTGTCGTAAGGTAAAAAGGGAATGCAGGTTTAATCCTTGTTGTCATGTATATTTTCTATAAGAAGATATTTGATGATCGTAGGCCCGTACACTTCAATTTCACTGCTTAAAGAACAAACCAATAAAGACAAGGATTACTATTAAAATAAAGTATACCTGCTAAAATAATAAGGACAGCAATGAAATGTGCTATGATAGAACGGGTTACTGAAAATGAACGAAACAGAGAACAAGAACAAAGGTTCAAGGAGACAGAAAAATATGACAATTGACATTGAATAGAAATTTTAGAAGACAGTATTTCATAGGAAGGTAGCAAGCCAGAACAGAATTATACAAGCGACAGAAAGCATTGTCAGTATAGAACTTATGGTTATAACAAGGAATTTCAATTTTCTGAGATCTAAATTCCAATCTAGTCCTGTGCTTAAATCCGAGAAGTCTCGGTACCAACAAGTAAAACTCCCCAGAAAAAATGCCTTGAAAATATTTATGGAAGAGGCAAAGGGAAGTAACGTTACGGCAGTGAGAGAGCGACTGAAGCCGAGATGCCAGGTAGGGACCGATAACGTCGATGGTTTCTAACAGTTTTGGCAGCAATATTCGATGCACGAACGGATGGCAATGTAATATTCTGCAGACAAATCTACGGTTTATATTACCTCATCTCATTGCATGGCTAAGAACGTAAATTGAGCTTGAAATATTGTGTAATTCATCCTATTTCTTTTTAAATACTCGGATATACTATAATGAATAATTTGCAGTGAAAAAAGCAATTTTCTATTTTTGTTGCATACGCCCCTCTTCCGCTGAACACGATATATATATATTCTTAAATGTCTATGATTGGTAACAGAAGGCATTGGTTTATACCAACGGCTTCCCATACTTAATACTTCTCGACTTCACCGTCGCGTGGTCATGTGTGACGTGTGCGATTTTCGCTTCCAGCGTCCTATATGCACGTGTTTATCGTTGCTTGGAAATCATCCATGTAAACAGAAACAGACTATAATCACATTCTTGTCCGTGTATTGCTTAGTATATTGTACTGTAATTGACATCTTTGATAGTGGCTTATGTAAGCCGAAAGCTTAGATTGGATTAAAAAATATGTATCAATATTGTGATTTTCTTTCTTCGTTTAATGACAATGTTATTAACCTTATCAGACGTTATGAAAAGAATTTACATAAAATAAATAGACAACACTTGTCTATATTATTTAATGAAAGATGTATTAATATATATATATATATATATATATATATATATATATATATAATTTCCATGCCTGAAGATAACTGAATAATAATAACAACCTATCCAAAATTTTCTTTTTAAACTTTTCATCCCAAGCAAGACAGGAGTGACACTAGCACGCAACTGTTACAGCGAGTGGAAGCAAGAGAAAAGAGGCATGATAGAGGAAAGGATGAAGAGAAGGACAGGGAATAGATTAAGGCATCTCAAGATGTCGATTGACATTGCATTTGAATATTTGGAGATTATAGCTATCAGGGAAGCAAGTAAGAGGAAGGGAGTTCCATAGACGGGACGTGCGAGGCATGAAGTTATAGAAGTAGAAGAGACGACTACATTTAACCGTTTCGACAATGAATGGTTGTGAGTGAGATGACGACCTATTGGCACGTTTAAATTCATGCAGTTTGGGAACTAGCAAATACAGGTCGTCGGAGCAGTTACCGTGAAAGTATTTGTAGAAAAGACAGAGATAGGCGACAGCAAGTCTGTGAGAGAGCGACTGTCAACGAAATGCCAGATCAAGCCCAACAACATTGCATATCTTTCTCTGGATTTTCTCGAGGACCCTAAGACGAATAGCAGGTGTTCCAGACCATATATGACTGCAATATTCCATGCAAGGGCGAATGGTTGATTTATATATTTGAAGGATAGACTCGGGTGAGAAACACTTTCTGGCGTGACACAGAGAACTAACTTTACTTGCGGTAGATGAAGGTATTGTTTCAATGGAATAATATCCATTTTTTATTATGTGTTGTAGGAATGGCTGCTTAAAAGAATTCGAAAAAGTTTCAAAGAGACGCCAGATTTATATATATATATATATATATATATATATATATATAATGATCACCTTCAGGTTAAAATGATCATCATCAGCATGGCGTAGTTTTTAATCCCTGTGTATGTCATTTTTATATGCTCTGTTTTAATAAATACATCGAGCTCCCTCTGAGGATCAGTGTTAATATTTTATAATATTAAGATTCACTTGGATTATATTCCTATGGATGTTTAACTAGGTATTTACTCCGATTCTCCAATAAGATGAATTGTGACACAAGGTCTATTTTAAGTTGGGGACCCGAGCGCGTACACCCGGACCAGGAACAAAAATTGCCCACAGCCCCAGCAACCCATATATATATTGCAGTGAGGTTCACTCTGTACAAGGCTCGGAGTTCCCTCGAGCTAGAGGATTACGTTAAGAGGTAATTTTTATTGATAGGATAGGAAGATAACAGTTAAATCTAGACTTAAACAGCCAAAGATTATAGTGATCGGGGAAGCCTCTTCTGAGTGTGTTCTATAGGGCAGTGGTTCGCGGAAGCTGTTTAAGTTGAACGTACTTCTCTCCAATGGAATAAAGAGGGAATGTAAATGATTTGCTACAATGTATCATGGCGTGTGTTAGCCGTGAAGGTTAGAGAAACCAAAACCTTCCTTTCATGGACAAAGTATTATATGCATTGAAAAATCAATTGTTATTTTAAGATTCTCCTGAGAATGTTCCTTGGGATTGTCGGCGATTATGATTGTACCCTCCTGCTACCCATTTTTAAAAATTCGTCAGGTGGATTAAACGTGATTTTCCGTTGCCCTTCCTGCCTTTAGTATATCCTATGAGTGTCAAATTATCCAAAAACCTATTTTATTATGCATCAGAGAAATATCAACTCTTCCTAAGTATTCTTTTTTGTATCCAATTTCCTTATAAATTCTTTCTTGTTAAAGTGTTCCGTCGATTTTATTGTCCGGATCCTTCTGTAGAGGGATATCCTTGTTATGCAAAGTCTCGGCTTCAACTGGGGGAGCATTGTCCAACAGTCACGGCCATATTAGAAGGTTGATATTGCATAGCAGTTCAGCAGTTGTTTCCTTGTTTTTGACAAAGTTTCTTAATACATCGTTTAGATTTTGGAAGGCATCATTATCTATTCTACAGCGTCTTCCGATTTCAGTGTGACATTTAAACCACTTTCCAGATAACAATGCTATTTTGTACAGTTTTTGCATTGGGCGAGGTGTCAAGCGAAATATAAAAGAAGATGGAGCAAAGAATATACATCATAAAAAATAAAATCAAAAAGACTTTTACACCACGAATATTTTATCAGTTCTGTATGCGTTAAATAAGCTACGAAAAAATGTCCTCTTAACAAGAGTTAAAATCAAGGATTACTCTTTTTCTTTTTTACTTATACAACATCCGAAATTCTCGAGTAACAACAGATAATTGTAAGAAGATAGCTTGCTTGGAAAGCATAATCTTGTCAGTATCTCATACACCAGAGTATAACAGAATAAGAGAGATTTCTGTAAGTCTTGATTCTCGGAGTGTGTGTTCGTAGCGTTAGTTCAGTGTTATATATAATTTTATTATTATTCATCTGAGGAGAAGACGTATTGGGTATCTGATTCTGACCAGATTAGCATTCCTGGTCCTAGAAAAACATTACATTCATCACTTATCACTTTTCTGAAAATAATTCCTTGTATATCCATATTTCTGACAATCATTGTTTGAAAAGCCACTTGCTGTCCAAAGAGTATATTACTGCTGAGGGAATTAAATAAAGATTTATTTACAAGTGACGGTTATTCTAATTATCATAAATTCAGTGCAGTTACAATCAAATGGACGTTCTATCAATTGGGTGTTATATCAATGTCATCACTTAAAGGTAAAATGTTAACATATATACAAATGTTCCAAAAGACCATCTGTTCTTGAAAACTAATGGGCAACCGAATGTTGGATAATGTAACGGTTATCGGCAAGTAAAATGGTAAGCGGCAAATCGAGTTCGAATTCCGGCCTGCTTTGTTTCGTTTACTTTCGTATAAATGTTCTTTGAATCTGTGACTTTACCAATGTATGAATTGATTCACTCACAGGCAGGCGGGGGTCTGACCACGCACCAATTCCAATTGGTACAGTTGCTTTTGTGGTTGGTTGATTGGCTGATTTTTTACCTGCAGCTTATCAACTTATACCAAGATATCTAAAACAAAAAAAAGTTTTAAAGTTAGTGATAAAACTCTTACTAATTAATCCATATCTGGGGGAGAAAAGGTGAATTCT
The DNA here is from genome assembly GCA_903632075.3 of Acanthosepion pharaonis. Lineage (NCBI taxonomy): Eukaryota > Metazoa > Mollusca > Cephalopoda > Sepiida > Sepiidae > Acanthosepion > Acanthosepion pharaonis. The sequence goes on along the minus strand of CAHIKZ030002223.1, from coordinate 2,214,081 downwards.
TACCTTTCCCAGGGCTATTTGCACGTAAGTAACGAACTGAGGTGGAATTGGGACTCGATTCTCCGATAAACAATTCCTAGCCATTATCCATTACAACCCGCTCATACCGAAGCTTACAACATCTGGTATACCAAAGCGGAATCCCTCTCTAGATACTAACCAGACTCAACGTTGCTTAACTTCGGTCATCGTACAGTGTCTCAAAGCTATAATGCCGCAAGTCCTTTCGTTGCTGAGATATCGATTTGAAACTCTAGATTTGTTAATAAAAATAAACTGTCGTGAAAAAAAATGATTTATACTAATGGTAAATTTGAATGCGGAAAATGTTTTTTTTCATAATTTCTGCTGCCCAGATATTTTTTACTGATGTGAGGGATTTTTAATTTTAGAAAATTACATATAGTCTCTATTTTTCTTTCCAGTACTGGTAATTTATGACTTGAGTACAGAAATATTTCAAAGTACACTCAACATGAATTCTTTTTTGCTGAAAAGAAATGTACTGATAAATCATCATTAATATCCCCTGAAGATCTAGGCGGTATAAAAAGCCCCCTGTAATCAGTTACCTCCCCTTAAATTCTAGGAGGTATAAAAAGCCCCCTGTAATCAGTTACCTCCCCTTAAATTCTAGGAGGTATAAAAAGCACCCTGTAATCAGTTATCTCCCCTTAAATTCTAGGAGGTATGAAAAGCAACCTGTATAATCCGTCAGCAGACGAGTAGTCAGAGTAAAATGCAATAAAGCTTTGGTATAAGTTTATTCACAGGTTCTGTTTTTAATTCAAGGAAGCTATTACGTTGAAGCATTTGGTTTGTTTAATTTTCAATTTCTTACGTTTGGTGGCGTCACTAGTTCTAAACGTAATGTAAATGTAATATAAATGATGGAAATAACCTTGCATTTCACAACTTTAAAATAACCTGCCTGGGATATGGTTAAATAATAGTGGGCTCGCTAGCTGAGTGTAACCAATCTAAAAGAAAGAAAATTCTGAATTCGAAACTATGAATAATGTAACGGGAAGCCAATCGACTATTTTTCCAAGAATTCATGGTAATTTACAGATAATGAAGAAAAAGAATCTCTGGAGACGGCAACGAGAAACGATTTCACATTTCTTCCCAAGAATGTAAGGCAATTCGAAGATAATAAAGCAAAGGAATCTGTGGAAAGCTGTGATCGCCTATCTTTTGAAGGGACGTGGCCTGTAAGTATAGGTTAAATAATACGGTAGACTGACCTCTCTAGCATTGGACGGTAGTCAGTATACAACAAGGACTGTTCTAAATTAAAAAATGGAGATGAAACGGTAAACCATTTCACTATCATTTCCAAGAATCATAGCAATTGACAGATAAGAAAGAGAAGGAATCGATCGATAACCATGATCATTCATATTCCGAAGAGACATGATCTTAAACAAAATAATAACAAATTAGAAAATAGAAGAGGAAAAATAAAGATAAATCTCTCAAAACATTTGCACATACATCATATATCAAAAGTACTCTTCTCATCACCTTAAAATTATGCGAAGGCTTAGGTTAAAGCTTATTAAAAAGACTCAGTAATTTACTTTATTTCTTAGAAATAACAGAGTCGATTCGTATATAATCGCCACAGGTAAATGCACTCAGTAGTAGCTTAAAAATATGAAATCAGCAGGAAATATGTCAGCCATTTTTTTTCTCGTTTATATTTGAATTCTCAGTCTCTACAGATACTGTCTATGAAAAGAAACTGTTGTTTACACAATGTACACAATTTATAATTCACCGAACAGATAATGCTAACCAGTCAAAATAAGTTTCAACTGAAAGTACGAGACGGCAATCGAAATCAGACTCTACCATATGAGTCACCATCAAACAAATCTGAATTATATTTCAAGGTGAAAGAGTTTTCGTTTTTCGAAATTTCTCATCTTTGATAAAATTCCACTTAGAGTGATCAATTTTAGAGATTTCTAGCTGTCTCCCCAATGTGATTTCTGATAGCTTCAAGGATTTCGGTCTTTATATAAGCTGTTAACAAAATTTTAACGGGTAAGATATTGCCATTTTTCTCGAGTTTCTGAAATGTTTTTTTATTTTTTTATCTATTTCAGGCAGTTAAAACAACATCTTTATATAAGAACATTTCTAGGATTCTTCTTCATGTGTCGTGCCCCTTCAGTGCGTAGGCGACCAGGACTCTCCACGATTTCCTGTCCCTTGTAGCTCTTAATAAACATTGTCCTTCTGCAATTTCTCCCAAGCCCAATTGAGCCATCCATATACTCAAGCTTATCAAGTATCTCATACGTTGTTTTCCTCTATCCCACTATCCGTCCCGTGAGTATCAGATTTTCCAAGCCCCTTTTTCTCATTATGTGTGCTAGAAACCTCAACTATCTCCTCCTGGTATTATGTATTAGTTTCCTTTTTTGTTTTTCATTTTCTACAAAATTTCGTCGTTACTCACATGTTCGGTCCACGGTATCCTCAGTGTCCTTCTGTAGAACAACATTTCTGTTGCTTCAAGTCTCAGTTTCATATTTGAGGAGATCGTCCTGCCATACAAGGGGACAGATATCAAATAGCAGTTTAGTAAAACGTTCCTTGTTTCTAGTGAAATTCTATTTCTCAATTTTATGGTGGCACAGCCCGGATTGAGGAATCAGAGAGCCGGGTTCGAATTCCAGTCAAATCCATTACATTCACTTACGTGCTAATATCCCTGAGAATGGTATGAAACCTCTTCTTCTCCCCCCCAGCTATGGGTAAATAGCAGGACAGGCTGGGTTATATAGCCTTGGGTGGCAACTATTCTACCACAGAAAGAAATCGCAACCTACTGCGGGAAAAAATCAGCATCGTCAGTCATGTATCACATGGCACATAACTGACTGCTTAGGTTTTGGACTACTCCCTTAGCTATCCTCTTACACGCTCTTTCCACCCGCTGTTAAATCACTTGCGAGATATTTAAATTTGCGCACTTGTTTGATCTAAATTTCGAGGATTTAGAACAAAAAATTAACTTCGGATAAGATTCCAAAATCTAAACAAAGTATTAAGAAGCAGGAAAATTTCGTTAGAAGAGTGCTGAACTGCTATGTAATATAAGTCCTCCTATATGCCAGTGAATACTGAACAATTACTTAACAAATATAGTGCAATTTGAAGCAAATGAGAGTTTATTCTATAGGAGGATACTGAGAACACTATGGACCGAGCATGTAAGTTGTAATGAAAATAGGGTCAAAAAGCAAAATCATACATAAAATTAAACCTTTTTGACATATCTATTATTACAATGAGGGATATTTAATAACAAGATCGATAAAAACATGGACAGGAAAAAAATGAGAATAAAGGCTCTATATAACAATATATATTAAAAAAAATATTAAAATTAAAATTCTCAGCGTCGCCTTATCTTTCTGCGCATGCGTAGTCACATCAACGAAAACATCACTTTAGTATGGTAAAGTCTTAAAAGGACAAAACTCGTCACAGGAAAACGTTTCCCGCTTTGTCATTGATTTCCTTAAAATTGTTCTTGATATATGCAAGTTTACAAATCGTTTCCCCATATATAAAATCAGAAAGAGTGAGTTGAAACTTCTGGAACTCAGTGAGAAAAGAATCCCTAGAAAATTTGACAATCACAAAACCTTTTGAAAGCAGGGGGAGTTAGGGAAGCAGAGAGTAACCTATCGAACGTGCTTGCGTAAATCGATGACAGAACAAGGTGTAGAAGTAAAAAAAAAAAATACTAAGAAGCATAAAAAATTTGAGAGAGCTTGATCGCTTACACTCTGAAATTACGCAGTACATAAGAAGAAGAATGTCTGTCAGAAGAAAAAAAGACTTTGTTAAATACTATAATATTATATTAGGGCTTTCTCTACTGCTTACACAATGCAACGTTGTTGGCTAATAATTTTTGGTCGACAAAGTATTTTATTTTCTGTTCAATATTTTCATTATTCCACATATTTTTAAAAACTCATATCTTTCTGCTTGCTTTTAATAACAGCGCCTGCTGGATTTAAATGACCGAAATTCGTCACAAAGTTGTCTATAGGGACACATATAAAGAAATATTCTGTCTTTACATTTGAGTCTATAAATGTAGACATAGAAAAGTTTTAATGTCATGGCACACTCGTTTACTAGACAGAAGAAAAACTTAATTGTGAATCGATTCTCTGTATAAAAAGCGGACATAAGTACTACTTATATAAACAATTATTACATTGCTTTTTTTTTTTTTTAAATCGCATTTGTTTGGAACTTTAGAGCAAGCGAACAAGTTGCAAAATTTATTCAACGTTTCAATATACAAAGAGAAATGCTTCCATATTTTGATCATTCAGTAAAAAAAAAAACAATATTACTTGTTGAAGACTGTTTCATTACTTCGTCTTTTATCGTCCAGTTAGATGACAATATATTTTTGTTGAGACGCCCATACAAATAGACACTTTATCCTTGATTGTCTGTTTGTCTGACTGGCTCTCTTTCTGTTACACACACGCACATATACTCAAATACACACACGCACATATACTCAAATACACACACGCACATATACTCAAATACATACACGCACACCACCTCTCTCTATCTGTCTCTCTCTATATACATTTATATATATATTTATATATATACATATACGTGTATGAATGTATATACCATCTATATAAATTGTTTTTATTGTGCACATAATCTTTGAACAATTGCCAATTAAAGTCAATGATATATATATATATATATATATATGTATGTGTGCGTGCCTGTGTGTGTGTAAAATATTTCTCAGTATGTATCTGTAAAGGAACAAAATGAATAAAAAGAAACGAAAGAAAAACTATTCTTAACTTTGAATAAGAATAGTTTTTCCTCTTGTATACTTTTATATGTATTATTTATTCTTATATATTCTCACAGTCATATGTCGAAACAGAAACATATATATATATATATATATATATATATATATATATATATATATATATATAGATAGATAGATAGATAGATAGATAGATAGATAGTGTCTGTGTGCGGTGAAACGTTGACAAAATATTCTACGTTCAGGATGAAAACATTTCAAAATATTCTCTGAGGAAAGACTTGAGAACTTACAACAACCATACATTTTTTTCGCCATGAACTTGGTTACTTTTTTAAAAGAACGCATGTAAAGATAAATCTATCTATCTATCTATCTATCTATCTATCTATCTATCTATCTATCTATCTATCTATGTATGTATGTGCACTCACACACATATATACAGACACACAACCATGTATATGTAGATAAATATGCATATACACTAATACGAATATATATACATACATACATATATATATATATATATATATATAGATAGATAGATAGAGAGAGAGAGAGAGAGAGTGTGTGAGTCAGAAAGAAAAAGAAAGAGAAAGAAATATATATATATTGAAAATATCTCTATTTACATACTTATATACATATATATATATATATATATATATATATAGATAGAGAGAGAGAGAGAGAGAGAGAGAGTCAGAAAGAAAAAGAAAGAAATATATATATATATTGAAAATATCTCTATTTACATACTTCTACACACATTTATTTGTAGATATGATAAAAGAGGAAAGCCTCTTATGTCAACACGTTTTGTCTCTTCATAAAATTTATTATGACAAGTATGGATATTTTATCTGGTACTCTGTATTTATGCAGAGAAAAAACGTGGAGAAAAATGAAATAGCGTTGTCTGCAAATTTCAATAAGCTAACGCTAAAAAATGCACTAAAATCACAGTGCAACGAAGATATAAAACATGGAGGACGATAAGTTTAGAATATATTTCTCGAATGTAGAGACCGACATAACTGACACTATTTCAAAAAAAAGATTATTCACTATAATATCATTTTAAGTAAAAAAAATCTATCTATCTATCTATCTATCTATCTATCTATCTATCTATCTATCTATCTATCTCTGTTCATATCTATCTATATATCTATCTATCTATCTATCTATCTATCTATCTATCTATCTATCTATCTATGTTAGATGAAAACGAATAGAGTACAATTCCAACCTTCGTAACATTTAATTTAAAAGAGAGCCTAACACAGAGTAGGGCAAAATATTATTTACTTTAGGATATTAAAAAAAATGTTATAAATCGCTACACAGTTGCGATCATGTTTCAACGCATTTAAATGTGACTCCTCGGGCGATTGTAAATTACTGTCAAGTGAACGATTAATTTAATTTCAAAAGCAAAATACCTCCTCTTTTTTTTCAAGTTTTTCGAATAGCGCATATTTTAAAAAGAACATAAATCTTTTTGGTTGAAAAGTGATTTTTTTATTTAAAAATATATATTATACTCTATTTACCATAATTCTGCTAGATGAGTTTCAGGTTTCCCGACCTTCTTCAAGCAAAGAGGAGATATTTCCACATATTATAAAAATTAATTTTTTGCATGGTAGTGATTCATATGTCTCTCACACCAGACCAAGAGAGACATATGAATCACTACTATGCATATATATATATATATATATATATATATATATATATATATATATATATATATATATATATATATAGCGGCCATAATATAAGGGACAGAAACAACATAAGACATAAATATGTGTATTACTTAAAAAGTAATGCATGATTAGCAATGAAATTTTTACCGAATAAAGATTAGGGTGTAATGCATAAATATTATACAAAGTTACAAAATTTACATAATAGTTTTTTTTAAAATACTTTTTAAGTGATACACATATTTATTTCTTTGTTGTTTCCGTTTCTTATATTATGGCCGCTACTGTGTGTGTGTATATATATATATATATATATATATATATATATATATATATATATATATATTTAAAAAGGTCCTGTTACACTTCATTTTTTATAATTTTTTGATAACTTTCATTTACAATAACTTAAAATTGAACCTTTTCAGGTAATTATCTTTTCATGTACATAGTGTTAAGTTATATGTATACAACAATGGAAGCAAAAAGAATTAAGATATCTGCTCTACTCCCTGCGGGCCACAACAAGTCAGAAATCGCCAAGCAGCTAAAAGTCAGATTACCGGCCACAGAGTTGCATATAGAATGTGGGACTGTGAAGGCCTCAAGGATCGACCTCTCTCAGGTAGACCACTAGTTGTTAACAAGTCGACTTTTAGGAAAGCATTTGAAAAGGATCATTGTTAAAAATGATCGAGCTTGAAAAAAAAAATATAAAAAAATCTGTAGCCACAGTACCCAAGGTCGTCAAGAATGACGGGAGAAAAAACTTCAGACGCGTGAAAAAATCCCTGCTCACTGTTCGCATGCAAGAAAAACGTCGACAGCGATATCATTGTCTTCTTAATGATTTGAAAAGCCATGGGAATCGCATTGTCATTTTCTCAGATGAGTAGACCTTCACGGTGGATCCGGTCGTGAACAAACTGAACAATTCGACCAGGACGTCTCTGGTGTCCGCTAACTGTTCGACTAAGCACCCGTAATTCCTGATTGTGCTTGGCGTCGTGGCCTCAGAAAGAGTCCCTATTTATCTTTAATAATATTTTTCGAAAATTCAGGCTGGTAGATGAAAATAAATACACCTTTATTAAAGCTTACTCAAATATTGTTGTCCACTAACAATAACGTTTGCACAACAATATATATATATATATATATATATATTAAAGACATTTTTATGTTTGACTTTCTTTTTATAGATACAAGTATTTAAGTAAATGCTCTGTTTATAATAAATATTCGTCCTTTGACAGGATTCGAACCTGCATCCTATACGGAACCGTCATTTACGCTGAAGTGCCTTGACCGCTCGGCCACAAAGGATCGTTCGGTTGGCAAGGTTGAATTTACAGCTTATAAACTTCAATCTTCCATGAATCTCGTATATTCATAACTGCTCATGGCGTATCAAATGTAAACAAATGACGTCATACATTATGAAATGGACAAAGTCCGACAATTTATTTATTAAAGACAAAGGACGAATATTTTCTATGAAAATTTCTCGGACATTCAGGCCGGTAAATGTTATTTAATACTGTTTATTATAAACAGAGCATTTACTTAAATATTTGTATCTATAAAAAGAACGTTAAACATAAAAATGTCTTTAATAAATAAATTGTCGAACTTTGTCCATTTCATTATATATATATATATATATATATATATATATATATATATATATATATATATATATATATATATATATATACAAGTATAGGATTGGTGTATACAGAATAAATAAATTCCAGTAACCAAAAATGTTACAGAGAAGAGCAAATATAATTTATTCGAAAATTATAACATAAAATCTTATAAAATTTATAAGATAAAATGGCTATTTTTGTAGTGATTTTATAACATATTTATGTTATAATTTTCGAATAAATTATACACACACATATATATATATATATATATATATATATATATATATATATATATATTTGAGACAATGATTTAGATCTGAAGAAAGTGAGATAGAGTGATAGGTAGAATTATCTATATGAACATGTCGATAGATAAACATGCAGATAGACGGACAGATGTCAATATATGTACAAACCTTTGCATATAAACGTTTTTGCATTTGTCTTTCTGTTCATATTGACTATAGCGTATTAGTGAGGTCGATATTCACTGGCTTCTCCTCACATTCGGCCTTGTGCCACATCAAAGTTACGATTAGAAAATCATTCGGGTACTTCGACGTGGTGTAATGGTTAGCTAAATTGTTTCGCTGGAACAATAACGATTGTTTATTGGGTTCGATCCTCACTGGGTGCTCCCAACTTTCGGCCCTGTGCCACATCTAAGATACACTGAGAAAATCATCATATTGACCATAGCGTAGAACGGATTTCATGTAGTATTCTATATACTGGATATTTTTTTCTGATTTCATTATAAGAATTGACACACGCTTTTACACGTTAACATCAATGAATGCGCGCTGACACAGATGTCTTGGTACTTATGATCGACTAAGAGGCGAATTAGTATATTGTTAAAATACTATAATTTGCTGTATAGCTTTGGCAGAAAACAAGATTTCTTTTTCACTGTCCTTTCTTTTGCAAATTTCTTTTCTCAAGAGAAATCAACAGATGTATTACACATATGTACGTTCAGAGATGTACGCATGTCACATTGAGGCAGCTCATCCCAATTGCAGGTGTATGTGTGACAACAGTAAAAGTTCGTGAGATATGTTAGAGATATTTATTGAGTTGAGCTTATTGTAACACGTGAATGATTTCGAATGAGGAATACTTTGTTGCATCAATAAGGTCAATGGAAAAGAGCAGCCTATTAAGAATATCGTCACTCGAAATCCTGGCTTCTAACGGGAATAGCGAGCAATGTCAAATGCGAAACACTATAAGCCCAACACACACGCCCACGCCTTATGTTAAGAGTCTCAGGGAACAGAAAGTGAATCAAAACTAAAGAAAGACTAATTGTGATATCTATCTATCTATCTATCTATCTATCTATCTATCTATCTATCTATCTATCTATCTATCTATCTATCTAAGGCTCTTCACATTTATCTATCTCACCCTATTCGCCACTATCTATCTATCTATCTATCTATCTATCTATCTATCTATCTATCTATCTATCTATCTAGTTAATTATCTGTTCATATGTATATATGTATGCATGCATATACGTCGAATCTATCTATCTATCTATCTATCTATCTTATTCTGCTCATATTTATCTAAGTCTGTTCAGATCTACTTCGGTCTGTTTCTATCTATCTATCTATCTATCTATCTATCTAGTTAATTAACTATCTGTTCATACGTATATATACATACATATACGTTCGAATCTATCTATCTATCTATCTATCTATCTATCTATCTATCTATCTATCTATCTAGTTAACTATCTGTTCATACGTATATATACATCCATACATATACGTTCGAATCTATCTATCTATCTATCTATTCATACGTATGCATGATTATATACATATACTTTCCAATAATCTATCTATCTATCTATCTATCTATCTAATCTCGTCGATGCTTTCGATGCTTAAACTTTTCAAGTCTAGGGTCGATTGTTATCGTTATCTATCCTTCATATCCTCCAAATTTCCCCTTCCTACTCCCTCCTCTAAAATTCTTATCACGCATCTCATTCAATAACGTTCTATGTTGTATGTCTCTGGAGTCTTCTGTTATGTGAACTTTTTGATTGATTTGTTTTTTACCGTTTATCCACCCTATGTGGGTCATTTAAAGCTGAAATTTTAGTGTAAAACTAATTCTTTTGCATTTGGTTATGAATATATTTTTTAATCATTTCATCAAAAACAAGGCAATAAAGCCACTAAGACACAAGGTGTTAGCGACTGTGACAGTATATGAGAAAAGAGAGAGAACAATAAAAGAACATGAATTTATACATGTATTTACTTCAGTATTTATGTGAATCTGGAACATACCTATTACGTCCGTAGGTATGCTACAACAGGTAATGATTAAATCATTTAAAAAAATTGTCCAAACTAGCATAAACTTTCAACTTATGGTAAACCTTGTCAAATTCTTTCGAGATATCTAAAGAAACAGTTCAAGCTTCACCAATTTGTCTAAATTTTGATAGACTCTTTCAACTATAATTGTTAATACATCAGTAGTTGATCTAGATAAGTGAACGCCATATATCTTATCTGAAAGAGGTCACTGCGAGGTTAGATGCTTAACCAATTCAGAATTGATTAGAGCCTCTAGTACAGTGATAAATAGGTAGAAAGTTAATAGGCTGGTAGTTAAAAGAACTAAACGATTCTTCTGAGTTCTTAAAGATTGAAACTATAGAGGGGGTGCCCAACGAAGCAGGAAAGCAAGAAGCAGCAAAGCATTTATTGTGGAGTTTGAAGAGAATCAGTTCAAGTGCAGCTTTCTTATAGACAATAGCATCAAGGGCACATGCTCTGTGGGAATCCAGTTTAGAGATAATACCAGAAACCATGAACGAAGTTATATGCACATCACACAGTAGAGATTTAGTTGTAAGTGAAAATCAAAAAAAAGATGCTCTAGATGAATCAAGAGTAGAATTTGAAGAGAATTTACGAGGAAAATATTCTGCTTTATCAGAAGATGCTAAAAAACTGAGTGAAAAGAGAATGAATTGAAGATTTTAAGTAACACATTAATTTTAATTAAGGCTCCCAGTAATCATGAGAACCAAACTGTTTAGTGGCTATACGAGGCCTCATATCCTATCAGCAAAGACAACTGGAAAAAAGATATTCCTGTGAGTTATACTGGCTAAACAGAAAAATGTGAACCAAGGAGAATATAATTGTTTCATCAAGTATTTTAGAGAAGTTACAAAAATATCGATGTCAGCTTTAACCCAATAAGAAACCTATGTAGCACAATTCTCAATAGGAAGGTTAAGAATATCAATCCAAGGGGCGTCTCGAAGGAAATCCTGAAATAAATCCCAATCAGTACGTTGGTAACAGAAATAAGTCTTCTGAATAGGAGGTTCTTTTTTAAGTGACGACTCAAAAGAAATATCAACAGATAGTACAGCCTGATCCAAATTGTGATGCTAGACAAGGGCCAGGAGAGGAAATAAAGAACAAATCAAGTAAAGAAGCATGTTGATCAGAATTAATCGAAAAATATTCCATCAACAATGACTTTTTTTCAGATACAATTCCTAATATTTCACACATAGATGAGCCGATAAGACACGGATTGATAAGAAATTTAGGTAAAAAATAAAAATACAAAGGTAGTTATAGGCTGTGTTTATACTTTCGTTTTCAGGTAGACATGGGTTGGTTATATATTGTAACATAGAAACAGTTAGTGAATGAGGAATAACCAAAACCGAGTTTGGAAATGAATTGGTAATCTTTATAACATCAACAAAATACAATATTCGCCAGCGGCGTGAAGTAGGAAAACCACTGCTAGTGGTGGACTACTTAGCATATTACACCCACTTACAATAGTGTCCAACGAATTTATGAGGATTGTGACATACCCATTAGTGTTTATAGATACGTTATATAACATTATATATTCTCACTAGGTAAGTACATGTATCTATCTAACTAAATCTATTTTTCAACTTCATTCTTTATTTGGTATTTAATATTAATAATATTTTTTCCGTGTCAGTGTTTATTAATCATTTCTTAGTTTGGCACAAGGCCACAAATTTGGGCAGTTCTAACTCTCTACACCGTACCAAGCAGACTTGCTCATTAATCATCCACACGCATCGAAATGCCACTGTATTTCAGTGTTTTTATGTATGTAAATCTTCTTTTTCAACTTCATTTTGTTTTGGTTACCTTCTAAAGCTAGTCTAGTCTTACACAAGGTCCCAGATTTGGAGCACTCACTGAGTATCGAATTTAGTACACTATCGAAGCGACGATAAAGAAGTGATTGCTAACCGTTGCGTTACGGTATGCGCCGTAATTCAATTTTGCTTTTAGACGTTTGTAACTCAGTCGGCTTGTATCGATCAATATTTTCATCATATTTAATCTGTATCTAAAATAGAGGAATGGCAACTCTTCCTGGTCGCCCTAAATTATTTTGTGGCGAGAGACTTTGCACAAATATGTCGGCATAAAATAATAATTAGATAACGGTCCAAGGCATATGATTGCTCTCAGTGCCGTATGCGCCTCCGACTTCCACATCGAACATCATTTAAACACGTTGCAATCCACTTTTCCTGTAACAACGAGAGTTTAATGGATCTGTTTGTGTTGTCGGTGGTCTAGAGACCACCTTAAGACACACAGGTAGACAGACAGATGAAATTCACTTGGCATGGCTGATACATTTACACTATATCAGCCAATCCAAGTTAGATTATTTCATGTAGAAATTGGAATCTGTATGTAGGCATAGATCGAGTTTAAAAGCGATTCTGCAAACAGACATCGTTTAGGTTTATACTTGAGCCTATAAGTAGATATAGGTCGGCTTATAATCTCTATTGGTTGATATAGAAATAGGTTTATACTTAGTGTGTAAATAGGTAGAGTAAGGTTTATACTCTCTATAGGTGGATATAGATCGAGTTTATAGTGAAATCTGTATGTAGGAATAGATCGGGTTTATACACGACTAGCAGTAGACCCCGGCGTTGCCCGGGGATGTAACAGTAAGAGATAGATCAAGTATCGACCATCATAAAGACTGGAAAATAAAATTGACAAAGATTATTGATTAAGGTTGACGGACACGCATGTCTTAATTAGTTTTTTTTTTTTTACGAATTGGTCAAACCCAAACAAAAACATTGTTTTCAATCGTTATGAGTCTATCGATTGAATAGAATTTTATTATAAACAATTGTCTTGTAAACGGAATTTTTAAAGCATTCTGAATATAAAAATAAAGAAAAAAGTGTGCAAGACAATAAGAAACACTATCTGCCAAAGAAAAGAGAAGCTTTGTTGAAATCGTTTGAAAAATGTAGGAAATCCGATCCAATATATAAACGTACACACACACACACACACACACACATAACCAACCAACCTGGGTTTTATAATAAGTATAACTCAATATTAATAAGTATAAATCGATATGAGTTGTCCCCCTTCCATTAATTCATCTTAATCGTGTTTTCAAATTGATTTCTTGCAAAAACAATTGTTTTTCCAATTTTTGGCGCTGTCAGAACCACCGCAAGGTAATTTTACGTAGTTCTGTGAGGTTTTGTTGAAATCGTTTGAAAAATGTAGGAAATCCGATCCAATATATAAACGTACACACACACACACACACACACACACACACACACACACACACACACACAATCAATCTGCGTTTTATAATAAGTAAAATTCTGCAAACTGGATTCGGTTAGATTAATACTTGAGTTTATAAATAGGCATAGGTCAATTTATACTGTCTTTCGGTAGATACAGATCGGTTTATACTTGAATCTCTATGTAGGTATAGATTGTGTTTATATATAATTTTGCAAATAGGCATAAACCATATTTATACTTGAGTCTGTAGGTATAGGTCGTTTTATACTCTCTATAGGTAGATATAGATAAGGTTTATACTTTAATCTCTATGTCGGCATAGATTAAATTTATATTGAGTCTATAGGTAGGCATAACGTGTTTATACTTGAATCTACATGTAGGCATTGGTCGGGTTTATATACCATTCTGTCTGTATTATTTATATATGATTCGACCCTGCTTTGAATATTGCTGCCACATCTGGTCTGGTGCTCCTGCTATATATTTAGAAATTATTGATAAAGTACTAAGAATCTGCAATATTATTGGTGCTGGCTTGGCATCTCGACTTAAGACACTTTCCCACCTCCGCAACGTAGCTCCCCAGTTATTTTCCTCATAAGCAGTTTCATGCTAATTGTTCTGAAGAACTCTCCTCTATGGTACCCAGATTTTATGAATTTAAATGCAGTGCTAGATTGGCGGCATGATTCTATCTTTTTACAGTGGAAATGTCTTAGTTGTATGCTAACAGTTTCTTTTCTCGCACTTCTCGCTTGTGGAACTTCCAAAATCTATCTTACACACTTATAAATCTATCATTCGTGCATGAACTGAATATTGCTATCACATTTGGTCTGGCGTTTCTGATATGTACTTAGAGACACTTGATAAAATACAAAGGAGATTCTGCAGTGTTATTGGTTCTGACCTGGCACCTCGACTCCATTTTCCCACCATCGTGAAGTACCTTCCGTGTGCCTTCCTCTATAAATATTTGCAAATTGTTCTTTGTAGTACCTACATTTTTATGAATTTAAGCATACTACTAGATTGATGGCAAGCTCTCATCCTTCTACTGTTGAAATGGCTAGATATATAACAGCAAGTTCTACGCTAAAAGGTTCTCCCGCACTTCTCGACTGTTGAATATTCCAGCTAATTGCTTCCCATTCAACTTTCACCTAAATTGAAAGTTAAGTAAAAATTTTAATCTTTTTCTTCTCTCTTTTTAATTCCTGTTTTTATTCTCTCTCCTTAATAGAGTTTTTTTTCTCATATTCTCTAACACTTAGAAACTCCTCGCGTATTAGTGGTTTTATTGCCTTGCTTGTCGTTAAATAATTAAATAAGGCAGGCGTAGGTGAAGTTTTATACTTGAATCTATAGTTAGGCATATACCTGATTCTACAAGTAGGCTTATTTTGGATTTAGTCTTGATTCTATAGGTAAGTCTGTTTTGAATGTATACTTGACTCTATAGGTAGACCTATTTTAGATTAATACTTTATATTATATTTTATTTTTTATAATTACATTTTCTCGGAGAATATTTATTTATCTATCTCATCAGTTATTCATTTACCTCAGCCACTAAAAAAAAAAAAAATTCGAGAATGTTTTAAGTACTTATTTTGCTGGTTAGCAATTCAAAATTTCACCCTTTTCCACTGAGTTTAAGTATATATTGACCCGGCGCAAGGATTGGATTCGCAATTAGTCAATTATATGTCATGCGTGATACACGCTTAGCCGATTATGTATCTTTAGATATATGACTGACGAGGCAGATTTTCCCCGCAGTAGGTTGTCATTTCTTTCTGTGGTAGACCAGTTTACATCCAAGGATATAGAACCCGGTCCGTCTTGCTATTTACCCATAGCTGGGAGGAGAAGAAGAGGATTCATACCTTTCCCAAGGGTATTAACGCTTAAGTGAATGTAATAGATTCGACTGGAATTCGAACTCGGCTCTCCGATTCTTCAACTCGAGCCACCAACTACTAATTCACTGTGCCTCTGTAATTTATTACTGCACGTAAATTAAGACGAGGTACAAACGAGGAAAGCAATATTTATTTTGAATAATACAAACATGTGACACAAGGCGAAATGGGGGATTGGGGAAGGCTCTTTTTTAATCTGTTTTATCTTAAGCTTAGCTAGCCACGATTTACTGATCCAAATATAGAACAGTATTCCTTACACCAAAAAACACATTCTTATTTAACATTCTTACTACAGTCACCGTAATACCATAGAGTCTCTATGTAGTCCAAACTTTTCAATTCCTCAATCCGTGTCGCTACGTCATCAAATTCCCGATAGAAAAAAGAGTTGATATGTCGTCAAATTAGCCAACCCATAAAATTTATATGAATATATTTTATTTTTAATAATAACATTTTCTTTCGAGAATATCTATTTATCTATCTGGTCAGTTACTAATTTGCCACAGTCACTAGCACAGAATACTCGAGAAGGTTTTAAGGACTCTTTTTTGGTTAGCAATACAAAATATGTCAATGATTGTCATCGTTAAACCTCGTTTATTAGTTGTGTCAAATATTTGTGTTTTCAGCGTTGAGGCTAATGGATGAAAATCTTGTATATTTGTGACCGGTATTTTCCGTTGACAACAAAGTAATAAGCAGTAATTAAAGATCAAGCTTGCTTGCCCAGAATCGCTCTCGTGATTAATTCCAAAACCGGAAGTATCTTTCATAACCGGAAGTGGTTTTCAGCATTTTTGACTACCTGGTCTTCCCACCCCCCCTCTCTCTCTCTCTCTCTCTCTCTCTCTACACACACACACTCATTTGTCTTGTGCCGATTAAGTGCAGAGAAAGAAATTAGTTGCTTAAGGGAAGGACCATTTTTCGACACCGAGATGTGCGAACACAAATACATTTGCTGCTACAGATCCTAGATAAAAGGAATAACACTTGCTTGAGTTTCCGATTTTGTCTGATTCAATGAAAGCTGTATCCTTTGAAGTGAGTGAGACATTGTTGATTCCTCTTGGTTCGTCTGTTTTAATTGAAGACGGACATCGCTAGAATTCTGATAGACCGGAGACGACAACGGGTGACCACGGGTTCATTAAGTCTAGCGCTGAATAAACCTAAATAAATCAATGTGAGATGAGATTTTACACTTCTTCACTGTGATAGAAGAAAGGGCATATACACAAGCAAACACGTCTACACACATATATTCATACATATACTTATGAATCTATCTATCTATCTATCTCAGTTTATAATATATATGTATCTCCTTATTTTAATATCTATGTTGTTTTTTCTTATCCATATCATGTTGCTCATATCTATCTATCTATCTATCTATCTATCTATCTATCTATCTATCTATCTCATTCTTTTCATATCTATCTATCTATCACATTATTTTCATATCTATCTATCTATCTATCTATCTATCTATCTATCTATCTATTTCATTCTTTTCATATCTATCTATCTATCTATCTATCTCATTCTTTTCATATCTATCTATCTATCTATCTATCTATCTATCTATTTCATTCTTTTCATATCTATCTATCTATCTATCTATCTATCTATCTATCTCATTCTTTTCATATCTATCTATCTATCTATCTATCTATCTATCTATCTCATTCTTATCTATGTTACAAAGTGATATCCGAAATTTCGTACAATTTGGCGAATTTGACACTCAAAGGAAATATTGATGGCAGGAGGGACAGAGAAAAACAAACTGTTTTTCAAGAAATGGCACTTCTCAGGCCCACCAATTGGTATCGCTCTTTTTAGTATTGATACGTTTTCCCTCCTTAACTTTTGGAAAGACATCATCTTGATTATATCATTATTTTCCTTTCTAGTTACAGGAGCTAACCATTTTATTTGCTGTTTTGAAAGTCCTCAGCTGGTATGGTTTTTGTTATTTGGCAAAGCTGTATCGCCAGTCAATAGGATCTGATGAACGATTGCCTTCTTTAAGACTCAAAAGGATTAATTCACTTGAAGCCATTTTTAATCAATGATTTCAGGAAACTGATGATTTTTAGTGATTTAATAAGGGTTGCTTATATGAGACAACGCCATAAGCATAGTGCAATCAGTGAGGATCGAACTCACTACTCACTTGTTATTGATCTGGCTTGACAAGACTGATAACTAATAAACTACGTCGATCTGCCTTAAATGATGGTTTAAATATTTCTATACGAGCTGGATGCCAAACAGGACATTCATATTAGAGTCTCTATCTGATAACGTCGTTTAAGAACATGAGTCAAATTTTCAGGGTAAGATGTCAGACAAATGTATCCCTAGAACAACTTATCCTGGGTTCAAATTCCTTAGCGCATATAGTAAATTTGTTATAACTGATCCATACACAGACGTATGTGAAGTATTTAAATTATAGCAATGCCAAAAGACCTGATCTAGGCTTGAGTAAGAATGATAAGACAAACTTGAGCTGTGAATGGAAATCCAGTCAACAAGTAAACCAGGTTAGACGATCAAAATAAAAAGGAAAGTGTCTCAAAATACAAATGGATATGCAAAACAATTAAAAACAAGCCAATCAACGATCGCCTACGTTCTGAAAAAAAAACATGGCACATAGACGAATAAGAGAAAGAAGAAAGAAGATTACGCTTTTTATTTTTCTCGCCATGATTTTATTTCATTTATTTTTATTTTCATGTGTTTAATCACCATATTCACATTTTATTTTAACATTATTTTTTATGTGCAAATCTCTTTAATTTGTTCACGGATAGATTTTTAAATTTCACTAACTGTTAGATTTTGTAAAATTGACCAGAGCATCTTATGTCAAAGATTCGTTATGGGAACGACCTTCCATTAGATTATGTCGTGTTATGATAATGACAATGTAAAAGGAACGAAACGTCAACAAGAAAATAGAAATTTTCACTATCCAACTGGTTCTCACGTATTCTATTTTTACATACATTGCTCGGGTATTTCATATCAATCATTTATAATAATGATAATAATATTAATAATAATAGACACAGCAAATATCTACAGACGACGTCGCGAGAATGTAGTCTGTAGTGAAGTAAAGCGCATGTGGAATATGACCATTATGACTGACAAGCGTTTGGAGAGAAATCGCCCTGACATCACACTTGTGCAGAAGTGGAGCCTTGAATGGGTCCTGGTAGACGTTGGTGTACCTTAAGATAAGAATATTGTGAAGGTGGAGCAGGCAAATATACAGAGGCACTAAGACCTGGCTGGGAAAATCGGCGAAATGTTAAAAGCAGCAGCTCAAATTGTCCCGCTTGTGGTTGGCGCAATCGGGACTTCTTTCAGGAATCTTTCTTCCCCGAAAGACGCATTAGGCAGTCATAGGGTTATAGAAAGGGGCAGGTGGCAGCCATAGTTCGAAAAGGACACGTGATGAGGAAAGTGCTGTGCCTGTAAGCATCATGAAACAATCTAAATGTCGGGGGATGGGGTCTTAAATACTACTACTACTACTACTACTACTACTACTACTAATAATAATAATAATGAAACTAAAGAAGCAGACGTGGACCAATAGAAAACACATTAGTGGCAGAGCAGCACCGGGTTGAAAGGTGAGACAGAAGGTTGAATTATTGCAGCTCGGGACCAAAACCCGAAATGTAGAATCTGAGAAAAATATGATGAAACTGTCAACCATGTTATCTCAGGATGTCCGGGGCTATCAAAAATGGATATAACTACATAACAAGGTAGCGACATATGTGCACTGGGAAATAAGCAAAAAGCACAAAATCGAGACCACTGAGAGATGTTATGACCAACAACCCGATACAGTTACTCAAAATAACGATGTAACTATCCCCTAGGACATGCCAATTCAAACTGATAGGGAAATAAAAGCCAAAAGACTTGATATTATCATAAAAGACAAGAAATTCAGGAAGTGTATGCTTATTGACATAGCAGTATCATCTGAGAAAAAGACCTCCATGAAAATTATGGAGAAATTGTCCAAATACAAGGACCTGGAGATCATGATTAACAAGATGTGGGGAATTAAGACTGAGACTGTACTAAAAGTAATCGGAGCTTCGGGCCTCGTGAGAAAAGGAAACTTTATTAACAGTGTCCCAGGTAACATCAACATACCAGTTTCTCAGAAGATCGCCCATATATAGGAACATCCCATATACTAAGAAAGATACTATCAATTAAATGACATTTCTCCTAAGTACCATAGTTTGGATCCGGCTCTAAAGGATACAAAGCAGGAAACATAACATACACTAATGATAGTAATAATCATAATGATAATAATAATCATTGGTCTATCATTTCCTTTTGATACAAGGATAGAGAAAATGTGAGTAGAGGTTTAATCAAATCTGACACATTGGTGTTTTAAATGGAAAGCCTTTGAAAGGTCACAATCATTCCAAATATCATTGGTACACTGACTGACAGAATGTAGACATGGATAAAGATAACTGAAATGGATTTCTTATTGGAACTCTTGCCAAAAGGGAGCCCCTTAGCAATGACAAAAATAATCCGGGAAGTGATAAGCACTTAAAGACAGAGGAAAATTGTATGATACCTATGGTTGCTTGTTGTAGCTCACCATTCATTCCTTGATAACTAGGCATCAAAGTATTCTCTGAAAAATACTGACATTATAACCAGTTATTGAAAATAGCTAGATTAACGAGAAGATCTCTGACGTGTTGAGCTAACGTACTGACATTTGGCAGATTTGTTATCCGTAACACCACCCGTACATCGAAGCTTACAGCAGTTGGTACTCCTAAGCGGTCATCCATGTTAGGTACCGACTAGGCTTGTATTTCAACGTGACATGGCCGTAATCCCTTGTAAAATTCCTCAAGCCAATTTTATCAGGAGCATCACTATACTTATCGGAACATTTATTTATTTTAGGAGTACCGCGCGCAATGCCACAGGGAGTAATGGTTATTAAGCTTGTCTCGCATATCAAAACTAAGGAGTTAATTCGTTCCTCACTGAGTGCTACGGTATGAATCGGTATATTTAATCGTGAGGTAGTGAAAAACAAGATTTTATTCATTCATCATTTTCTTCAGCACATTTTGCGACGGTGGAGTAATGGATAGCGGCTGGGATTTCAGGAATCGAATTCCAACCGAATCCATTACATTCACTTACGTGCTAGTACCTTGGAAAAGGTATAAATCCTCTTCTTCTCCCTCCAGCTAAGGGTAAATAGCAGGGCAGTCCGGGTTCTATATCCTTGGAAGGCAACTGGTCTACTGCAAAACGAAATGGTAACCTACTGCGGGAAAAGAAATCTTTCTCGTCAGTCATGTATCGAAAAATACATGATGGCAGAAGCGTGCATCCCGTATGGCACATAACTGATTGATGATTGTCACTACTCCCCCCCCATCTCACAATTGTGGTTCACGATGGTATTCAAGGCATAATAGTGCAATATCTTTTCGTTTTCGTTTTGCACCAAAGATGTTGCAGTTACACCGTCTTCCTCTTCCTTAAAGTGGCAAAACAGAGGAAGGTAGTTTGGAATTAGAGTTTACAACCTGTCTGTTCTGCTGTTTACGCATAGCTGAGGAAAAGGCAGATTGAAGTCTTTCCCAATGTTATTAGACATGAAAGTAAATACAATGAACTCGACTAGAATTTGAACTCGCATCTACGATTCCCTAATCCGGGGTGCCATCCGTTACCTCACCGTACCTCCAGAACATTTTATCCCGTCAGTTATGTGTCATGCGTGATACACGTTTAGGCGATCCTGAATCTTTCAATACATGACTGACGAAGCAGATTTTTTCCTGTAGTAAGTTGCCATTTCTTTCTATCAGTAGACCAGTTGCTATCCAAGGCTATAGAACCCGGTCTGTCCTGCTATTTTACCCATAACTGAGGGGAGAAGAGGATTCACACCTTTCCCAATGGTATTAGCACGTAAGTGAATGTAATGGATTCGACTGGAATTCGAACTCGCCTCTCCGATTCCTCAATCCGAACCGCTATCCATTATTGCTAGTAGAGAGTTTTCACACCATCTTTGTATTGTTTTACTTAATTTTTCTCTGATATTCTTTTAAAAATATTGCTGAAAATTACGCACATGTGAGTGCTGAAGATTTCCCGAAAATACTCACTTGAAAAAATTCAACCAAATGACCTCATATCCGTTTTTCTTTCGAAAAGCTTTTTTGGTGAGGGCGTGAACATTTCAGTATTCTTTGTATATATTAGACGTGTACAACGGTTCCCAGTGGTCTCTCGTTTGAAATCAATACACAGAAAGGCTTAGTTTGGCTCAGAATTACAGACAGCGTGATTTTTGAAAAAGTTTTGATCTCTTTTCCGCCGACCAAATGACATCACGTGCCTTTTCTACCTGCTTCAACACACGCGTCATATAATTTCTTCAGAGACACCAACTGAAGATTGCGTCTGAACATTCGACAACTTCAAACGATAGCGTTACTTCCTTTCTTTACTCTTCTGTAAACATGTTTTGTCAATACATTTATTGATTATTTCTTTAAAATCCTCGACTTACGTCCTTATTTACTCCCCCCTCCCCCACCCATGAGTGTGTAAAATAATGTTTGTGGGAAAGATAATACAAGGAATCGTAAAAATGATTATTCGTCATGTTTTGCAACACACATCAGAAAATGTTTAAAAAAAAATGGAAAAAGAAAGAAAATCTCTGGAAATATCAGTATACACGTAGTAATGTGATGTAACCTATTCACAATGTTTTTTTTAAAGTAAAGTTCACCAAGTACAAGTTCTAAGAGCCACTCAAGGTAGAGGATTACTGAATGAGGTGGATGATATGAACGTGAGGTAGCAGTTATTATTATTTACTTTATTTGCATCTTAGTTGTTATCGCAACGACTCGGCCGTTTTGCTCTTCGACCTTCATTGGGTGTATATCAATCCGGGTATACAATAGCGAATTTCAAACTACTTTTGCTACTTTCTATCTATATTTAATCTGCGGTGATAGATTATCCACGTTTCAGTAATTATGTCTAGAGACATTTTGTCGAGTTCTTAGTTATTGCTCGCACCTTACAAAATGGTTTCAGGTACACAGTGCAGATAAGATATCCCTAAATATAGTCAGACAAAGAATATACCCTCGGAGACTAAATGAAGTTTTTACTTGTAAATTGGAGGCACGGTCGATAGAGGATCGGAGAGCCGAGTTCGAATTCCAGTCGAATCCATTATATTCACTTACGTGCGAATACCCTTAGGAAAGGTATGAATCCTCTTCTTATCTCCCCAGCTATGTGTAAATAGCAGGACAGTCCGGGTTCTATAGACTTGGATGGCAACTGGTCTACTGCTGAAAGAAATGGCAACCTATTGCGGGAAAGCATCTGCCTCGTCAGTCATGTATCGAAACATACATGATCGCCTAAGCGTGTATCATGCATGGCATATAACTGACTACATTAGATAGAAAAGGAAGTGTAGAAGTTGAAACTGACCTAATGGCAGCCAGTGTGACTTCAGTCAGTGTATTTTGCATACATTTTTAATGTTGTCCTGGTTACAAGATGAAATATATATATATATATATATATATATATATATATATATATAGATAGATAGAGAGATAGAGAGAGAGAGAGAGAGAGAGAGAGACGTGGGGAGAGGAGGCACGATGGAGTAGTGGATAGCGGCTCGGATTGATGAATCGGAGAGCCGAGTTCTAATTTCAGTCGAATCCGTTATATTCACTTACGTGCTTGGGAAAAGGTATGAATCCTCTTCTTCAAGACAGACTGGGATTGCCTTGGATGGCAATTAGTCTACGGCAGAAAGAAATGTCTTGTCAGTCAGTTATCGAAAGATACATGATCGCCTAAGCGTGTATCTCGTATGTTACATAACTGACTGAAGGTTAATTTTTCCTGCCTCGACTTCATGAATTTAAGCGTGGTACTAAATTGGCACCTAGGTCTCATAATTAAGCTTTCGAAATTTCTAGATGTAACAATAAATTTTAGACTAAGTTTCTTTCACAGCATTTCGCTCGTGGAACTCTCTTCGGCTTCTTGGTTTCCAATCAAATACGATCTTCAAAAATGTAAATGCAATATCAATTGTTAGTTATGTATCTTTCGATACATGATCGCCTAAACATGTATAACACAAGGTACATAACTAACTGAGTTGGAAATTCCATGTAAGTTACTTGTATCGACTTACACCCGATGAAGGCTGGAGGCATAACCGCCGACGCGTTGTGATAACAATATCAAGGATGAGGACAATAATCCCCATATAAATAATGTAAATAATGAGGAGATAGAAAGTGATTATTATGATGACATGCAGGATATATAACTGTTGTGGATTCCGGGATGAAATCCGGTCTCCAGTGAATGACAAACGCAGGAATGAAATATAACAAATAAATGTATTTACGCAATAATACAATTGGTAACACGGTTATTAGATCCAGAAACGTGATTAGTAGCAATAATAATATATATACACAGTCTGGTAAATCCAGTCTCGAAGTAGGACTTCCTTAGAGTCTACGTGCTTCTAACTGTGACTTCTACAAGCGGTTACCTCACACTATTACTCTACCTCCAACTCAATCACAATCACTGTTTCTCTGCTCTTACTGACTCTGGGTATTTAACAGCAGCAGTCCAAGTACACACTGGTAGAGTCCACTTGTATGAAAAAGGGGTGGACCCCATAACAATAACGATTGACCTTAAACCCGAAGATGTTAGACTCGAATGACATGTTTTGGTGGAAGCACCAACGCGTGAATCTGTTGGACAAAGTAACATTTCATGGGAAGACTGGGATGATAAATATGATCAGTACGATGAGGTGAAATTGGCAGCTGATTTAAAAAAAAAATGACCTACAATCTGTTGTTAACTGGAGAAAGGAATAATAATAATTAACGCCTCTAAAACGAAACTTCTCTTATTTAATCATCGGAGAGACCCTTATCTGCCTTCCATCAGCATGGCTGATGCTAACCTTTACGTGAATGACATATTGCGCCTTCTCTGGCTAACATTCTCACCTGACATGAAGTAGAAAGATTATATTGAATCAATTTTCTTGGTCCGCTGCCAAGAATTTTGGTTCACTGCATCGTGTTAGACAATTTTTCTCTCCACAATCTATCTTACAATATTAAAAGTCTACCGTTCATCCATGTTCTAAATACTGCTTCTCCTGTTGTATATTTAGAGATTCTTGATAAAATCCAGGGAAGAATCCGTTGTAAAATTGGGCATCACATGACATCTTGGTTTCAGTGACTTTCTCACCGACATAAAGCTGCTTGCCTGTGCCTTTTCTATAAATACTTTTATGATAATTGCTGTGATGAACTTTCCGCTGCAGTTATTTATAACTGAATAGACTTTATGAATTTAAGCGCGGTGCTAGATTAGAAACACGGTCGCATCAATTTACAATTGAGTTTGCTTTATGAAATCGTAAGTTCTATGCTAAGATTTCCTTCCTTCGTAGTTCTCGTATGTGGAACTCTGTTCTGGTTCCATGCTTTTCAGCAAAGTCTGATCATCAAAAATTTAAATCCAATGTCAATCGTTATCTACTGTCTTCTTAATTCATCTTATTTTATTGTTCTCGATCGTTAATAATGTTTCTATTTTTATCTATTCTTTCGCATCCAGTAACCCCTTGTGTCATAGTGGCTTTACTGCGTTGCTTGGGGCAAAATGATTACAAAATACGAGGGGAATGAGGATGATTCGACCCTCTGGTCGTAGTAGAGC
The DNA here is from genome assembly GCA_903632075.3 of Acanthosepion pharaonis. NCBI lineage: Eukaryota > Metazoa > Mollusca > Cephalopoda > Sepiida > Sepiidae > Acanthosepion > Acanthosepion pharaonis. Next base: position 2,188,437 of record CAHIKZ030002223.1, on the reverse strand, counting down.
GGGTTTGGGCTGGTGAAATAAGAATAATTCTCATCTCAAGATTCCTGGTGGAATTAGTGATAGAGTAGCAACAGTTTTATAACGTTTCATCTGTTGGAAAAGGTCTGTGGAATGGAAAATAAATAATCCCTCACAAATCATCCCATGTGAAAGATTTTGAACACTGTCAAGGCTAGAAAAAATGCGGATGTAGCAGCCACAATGCAAATATAGCAGTGATACCCCATCTTCCGAACCCTTTATTAAAATTCGCTGTATTTCACTTGGCGTTTATATTTGTCAACAGGAAATCTAATGATGTAAATATATAAGAAAACCGGCTTCTAATTTCATGGATAAAAAACTGAGGATGCAGAAGAAGAGAAAATCCATATCTAAAAATTATAATCCTACCACTGCTATATGAATTTGCTTTTTGTATTTATGAAATTTTATCAATATACATACGGAGATTTTAGTTTTTTTAGTTTTCTTTTATTAACAAAATTTTTTGTGCGTGTTTGTGCCTCCTTGTGTGAAAATGATCTGAAAGAAAAAACGACATCAGGAAAAAAGATTAGTTATTTGGGTTATTTTCATAAGATCTTAATATATAAATATTTAAGGAAATACAGAAATGCATTTCTATTCAGATAGGGAGGCTTTATGCTATAGTGAATATTAACGCTCCAACGAACGCGTTCGCATGCGCACAAAGACACAAACGTTCACGTGTGCGCAGGCAGCAAAGACACGGACAAATATAGATATGTCAGTGTCTGAAAAATATTTATTCACATTTACAAAGAAAACATTAAACATTTACATCCGAATAAACAGATGCGGCCGAAATTTACGAACCTACAAAAAAAAGATCGACATGTCTTATTTGCTTTCAGTAATATTTCCTCGTTTACGATCCGTCGTCATGGAAACAAAAAGGACACTTATACTTCGAATTATAAATAGACAGATGAAATTTCTAGGGTGCATAATGAGGAAAAGAGGGTTTTGAAAATGACAGAACATTTTTGAAGTCAATAGAGACAGAGGAAAACAGCTAATAACCTACTACTTAACGAGCCAGTGTACGTGGTTGGAACAGAGATTATGAGTGATAGACAAATGTTGCCAAGAGCTACAAGGGACAGGAAGTTGGGGAGAGCCACGATCGTTCAAATCTTGAAGGGACACGACACATAGAATAAGTAACATGCGTGAATGAATAAATCTTTTTTTTTCTCAAAATTGTCTCGTAAGTTATTACTTTCCGCTGTTTCCACGGCTTTCAAAAAAAAAAAAAATCTGGGATTATTAAGATACCCATTTTATTAAAAACAGTGAAATTATTATCTACCACCCTAGAAATCGAAAGTCTTATTAAAGAAAATGGGTTTCTCAAGAAGAATCCAAGCTGTATTCCCTTTTTGACCTGAGAATCCATCTTCAAGCCAGGAGTGCTCTATTACGCTGTTTAAGAAATCCTCATCTATCGTGGAGACATTTGAAACCTGCTGATTATACTTTTTGACCTGAAACGCACACAAAGTAATTAGAATTCTTAAGACAATATTATGTCTTATTATTATAAGAATAAGGGATAATCTCGGACATTGTGAGCGAGAAAAACGCAGCGTCAAAAAGACAGTTTTTCCCTTGACATCGCTATTATCTTAATTACATTTATTGCTCGGCAATGTTTACTGTTTAAAAAAGCGATGATTAGAATTGTAATAAAACATATGATCAATATGAATGTATAAAGTTTTCGTTCTTGAGAATTTCCTACAAAAATAGTAAGTACTAATTATTTATTAGATTGTTTAGTTGCAAGGACAATATTCTAAAACCTAATACAGTTGTATTAAAATAATGCAATGCAATATTTATAATTTGCCAATTTATGAAGAAATATAGTTTTAAGGTGTGCAATATTTATGGGATAAAGTGATCAATATCAGAGATACAGCGTATTTAAATATAAATATAAAAGTGAACATTGAAGTCAACACTGAGAGGCGACAGGCTGTTTCATGCTGGACGCAATCAGGGGCCTGACGATTGCGTCCAGCATGAAACACCTTGTCGCCTCTGAGTGTTGAATTCAATTTTCACTTTTAATTTACCAATTTATAAAGAATTAAATATGAAAATAATATTTATTCATAGATATATAAACATTTACTAAATTATTAAAATATGTGGACCAACCAGGAGGAAAAATTTATTTACCATTTTATAAAGTTCGATTCCATTGTTTTGTCAAAATATTCCAATAAACAATATAACAAATAAATAGTATAAATAATCAATCTATTATTTAAATTGTGTTTATTATTTTCGTTTTCAATTCTCGATAAAAAAAGATAATGTATCAATTCGCTTTGATATAATTAGATTTTATTAAAATTCTAATTATCGCTTTTTAAAATAATAATTATTGCTGAGAAGTGAAGGTATTTAAAGAAATGGCGGTGTCAAGAGAAAAAAAAAGTCATTTTAGAATTCTTTTTTTCGGGAATCTAGAACCTTCGTGATTCTAGATTCCCGAATATGGTTTCTCAGATTTAAAAAAAAAAGGCATTACATGTTCAAAACACATTTTCCCACTAAAGAAGAACCATATAACATTGATAGTTCACTGCCAGTCAGAGGCCTTTCTTATATCCTTTCACGACGTCCTATCTCTCTGTACCATGCAAAAGATCATACTGAGTTATATCGTATTATCAGCAGGAAATAGACACCGACATGAGCGACTCGGCAAAGTATATTCTTCCCTTTCCCAAGGCCCAAGTACGAAATGAGTGCAAATTAGCTCCGACCTTCGAATCTTGTTCGCGATTCATTGTGCAGAATATTCTAAACTCTCTCACAAGATACGCTAATAGCATTGTATATCTAATTTATGGTCAATTTCCAGTCATCCATCACGATCTAGTGAACACTATTACTATTTTCGTTGTTGGCGGCAGTTGCAGGACTTCCAGATATTGTAAAATCTTCAAGACTCTCCTTTCTCTTCCTAAATTCTGCTTTCCACATTTGAACTGGAGGTTTTTCTCCTAATGCATCAACCATGTCAGCATGAATATTCTTGGGGGCTATGCCCTTTTTCTGCAGGGGCTTGATAACACCACGATGCCAAATTTCGGGTCCATTTTCAAGACAAGTCGCTACTAGTTACTCTTGAAGCCATCTTTGAAGAGTCAGAGGTCAGTTTAAGTGGAAGGGAACAATGCAGTCATTAATAAAACGTGTTGAAATGAATGCATGTAAGATTTCACATCTCTTTGCATCATTCCTTCATAGTCAGTCTTTGAAACTTTCAGACCAACCTCGTATCATGGTGTTACATCAACTTCCTGATTACCAATTTTTGTCGTCCACCCCCAACAGTTTTTCGGGCTTCGAACAGATTTACCAATCTGTTCACCTGTCCGTGTTTCCAAGGTCTCGCCGGAAATTTCGCACATTTTTGTTTTAGAAATTACTTCCCGGTTTAAAGAAATGAACTTTTTGGGGTGAAAGCCATGCTAGCCGTTGAAGACGTAGTTCTGTTTAACGGCTAAACTGTAAAGAGAATATGGTAATGTTAACTGTTTCCTTATATGGAAACATTCGGCATTCACTAACGATCAGTCAGGGCGAATTTCAATTTGAAATTGATAAAATCTTTCTATTGAAATAATTGTTCAAGAAAATAATTGTCTCAAGTCCACTAACTGCCATAGTTCTTTCTATCATTGATGGTGAATCCTTCCTAACCTTTTGTTGGAAATAGTGCGGAAAGCTAATATTTTCATTATGTCATTAGTTTTTCTTCAAATTACATGTATTATCCATTCCATTTGTTGCAGTTATTGAAAGTCTTCAAAGGTTTCTATTTTCTAGTACAGTACTTTATTTTCGATTGTACAGCACCAATCCAAGAAGAATTGTCCTCTCTAAGGCCTACAAGTTTCTTTTGCTCAAAGCTATTTCTAATAACTGATCTGAGATAGAGGACAGTTTATACATTTATGAACAAGATGATTGCCATGCATCCATATGAAAGACTTGATCTGCTGATGCTATTCCAGAACATCAAAGTTCTTAGGTTAATGTTTTGGTTTTGTAACAAACCTTGGTGCTGGGTGAATCTCGTTCTAGCGAAGCCTATTCTTTGTTCAATTGACGTTTTCTTTTCTATAATAATCTTTTTATAACTGATCTATACACTGGTATATTTGACGGGTTTAGTGTTTATTAATTATGGACCCTGAATTACTGCTTTATTTCAATTCCAGGTTACAATGTAAGTTTTGTAAAGGTTTATCTTGAGTAGCATTTCGTAGAAGACTTATAAGAGGCTATTTTTTATATTCTGGATAGTTTTTATCCCAACTAAGAAACCATATCATCGGCATGCATAGCTCCCTCCGCCCATCATCAGTACATTGGCCTCGGGATGGAAAGCAGGATCGCTGTCTTCTGTTGGTAGTTTCGTTTGGGATGTGGTATGGAATTCTTAAATGCTCATCTCATATATATATATACATATATATATATATATATATATATATATATATATATATATAGTTTATAGTTCATGGAAAGTGGATGTGTCTCTGCTCTGTTAAATGTGTGTGTTATTTGGCTCTTAGGGAGTGAGTGAATATAATGTTTGTAAGCGTGTATATTACTATGGGTATGTGTTATCATTTGGCTCATTAGGCAGTGAGTGAGTATGATGAATGTGTAAATGTGTATATTCGTGTGGGTGTGTGTATAAGTGTGAGGCTTAAACTCATCCGTGAGCATGTCATGTTTGTGAGAAATGTGGGTAGGTCCTGATTTGTGGAGTTATACATTAATACTATCTATATTGTTAAATTTGTGATTAAGTCCGTCTGGATAGTGCGTTTTTAAACGTCGTATCCACGTGTTTTCATGGAACTCTAAAATCTTTTTAATGTTATCTGCTCTGGACTTTTCTATTCTCTCAATTATAGTGAATTTGGCATGGGTTTTAAAATCGTGATTTTCTAGGTGAAAATGTTGTTCTACAGGTAATAATCTTTCATGGGAGTCGACTTAATTCGATTGCGATAATTATTAATATATATATATATATATATATATATATATATATATGATCAAATGATCAAGTCTCATTTGATGTTGTCATATGCTAATGTGAGGTCGACAAAACAAGCCACATGAAATAAATATACATTTTACCACAGGGCCGATATTCAACCGCTATAAAACATTTAATATGGCTACAAAATAACAATAATAATAATAATAATAATAATAATAATAATAATAATAATAATAATAATACTGGGTGACCCCTAAAAACGGGATCCAATAAAACCAAGTGTGATGGAAGAAAAATATTTTATTTATAGTAATTGAGACTTTAAAACATGCCATTTAAAAAACAATGATGGAATTTTCATTTTTTAAAAATTACGTTCTGTAGATGGCGTCCTCCTGTCCGAATGCATTCTTGAAATCGGCTGTTGAGATTCCTCATTGACTGCTGCAACATCTCAGCTAGGATACTGTGAATTTCATCTTGAATTCTAAATGGCGAAATGTTCACTTGCTCAAGGTTATTGTCTCGCAGTGTTGCCACTTGCCCATGTCTGGCAATATGCACTTCAAAAATTCCCGTTTTTTGAGGTCACCCTGTATTAATGAAGAAGAAATACAAAAAAAATGTAAAATATTTGATAGTAGTTTGCGTTGTTGGGAAAAATTGCTTCTAGTGCAGTGTATTCTATTTTCCATTTCATTATCTTCTATACTAAATTTATTACAAATATCAGCAATGTTGAGATATTGTAAATATTTTAGAAAAAGTTTATCTTGAGATTTATTTGTGGAACACTTGGTTATAGCTATACATATGAGCAACTTTGTACTGTTCATTTGCTGCTTTTTTATGTCCTGTTACACAGGCAGTTCTAAAATCGTCAAATTTATTCAAAATGCCCATGGAATGTGTATCGGCAAGTAGTCAATTCCCAGTATTCAACAGTGTTAACTTTACTGAACTTTTGTGTAGTATCCCATCCTACATATGTCACATCCTGCGCTCAAATATTCGCGTATAATCAAGTGTAATCGCCCAGTTAGACGCACGCACGCACGCACGCACTTAAAACCCGAACCTCAAATACACAACTGCACACTGATCCAGTTCTTTGATGCACAGATGAGTAGACATTTACACACTGAGATTCTCTCGCATATAATCAGACTATGAGAGCAAAGAAAAAAGCCTTTTCATCCTTAGGCCGATAGAATCTCTTTCATCTCTATCGGATAAAAACGGTCTTTTCATAAGTCGACAAGGGATTCAAATACGCATGTCATTAAATAAGAAGCGCCTACCATGAGACACACACTGGTATAATTGATCATTGGTATCATATCTGGGTAAAAAAATCTGATAGCTTTATGTAAGGCCGGACATTTCTGAGCTAGATGCTAAAAGAACCTTAATGTGTTAACAATCAAACCAAAGTCTGAATGCTATTCATTCACAATATGACATGTCTCTCCAGAATGTCATGTCTCTCCACAGCCTCCCATGATTTATTGCTCTCTAATACTTGCTTCTATATGACTTTTCCTTATATTTGTTGTTGTTGGCTTGCTATTCATTTGCTGAAACTTATCAGGTATGTTACTAGCTTCTTTCCTTTGTTTAACATATTTTTCATATGTTTAATGAGTGCCAAATTCTTCAAACTTTTTCCTCATTATTAACGGAGTGAAGGAGGGCGAGAAGAAAGGACTAACCATTAATGGTAAGAAGGCAGAAGAAATAGTTGGCAGCATGTATGTACAATCCTCGATGCGTACTATAAATTGGAGATCGCAAAATCAAGCAATTAAATATATATATATATATATATATATATATATTTATATATACAAGTATATAATTGGTGTATACGGAATAAATTCCAATAGCCAACAATTACTATTCTTAAAAGAGTGCTCAATACAAAGTAGAGCAGATATAATTATTTATTTAAAAATTTATAACATAAACATGTTATAAAATTTGTTTTGCATTCAACATCATTATTTGATAAGACACCGGGAGTGTTGAAACAAAATGGCTATTTTTGTAGTGATTTTATAACATGTTTATGTTATAAATTTTCTAAATAAATATATATATATATATATATATATATATATATATATATATATATATATATATATATATGTTTTTTAGAGAAAGAAAAATATGAACCCAAAATCCAATGACACACTGAAATAGAATATCAAATATCTCTTCGAATTTTAAACAAAATATTAAAATAACAGGCAAATTTCTTTAGAAACAAAGAAAGGCGTATTGATCTGCAATGTAATATCGGTCATCCAACAAGGCACGATGGGTAGGTTATTTTTAATTTCGCGCATGCGCGTCGTTTGTTTTTGATTCTGTCGACTGCACAGTATAGTAAGGTCAGTTGGGCACTGTCTATGAGACAAAGGGCACCATGCCACAATTCACTCCGCCTGAAATTTGGAAACCGCATGCTGTACTACTTGGCATCTGCAGCGGAAGCTCCAATACGAACATTTCAAAGACTTGGCCTATCAATCTGTGGACAGAGGATTCGCTAAGATTTGGATGAGTCTAATGGTGGCTACGAAGCTGTTTGGAGTGATCACTAGTGATAGCCACTTTATGCCCCCATTCATCTTACTACAGGGCCTCAGACTCAGCACAAAGTCTTACATCGTGCCTTGTGGAGGTAGTGCTGTCCTGGGTCAAGATGGTGTCTGCTGGAAAACTCTGTGTCTGGCAACAGGACTCCCCATTATGCCACACAAACCTGAGAACCCAGTTATGGTTGCCAGGCAATTTCTGCGACATCAACTCTTACACCTGGCCACCTAACTCCTCAGACTGAACCACCTTGATTATCGTGTGTGGAGCTTATTAGAGCGAGAGACCAACAAAACTCCTTGTAACACCAAAGACGAACTGAAGGCAATGATTATGGCAGCATTCACCAACTTAAACAAAGAGATCATCCAGAAGAGTAGTAGTAGATTTCTAAGTCGTCCAGAGGTTGTTTTTGAAGCCAATGTCGATTTTTATGGAATAGGTATATTTTTTAGTATTTAAAGATATTTTTGTGTAATGTCGCTTAAAATAAGACGTCGGTGTTACTTTAATTTTAGCGTAATTTAGACGACAATTTATCTATAGCACCCTGTAAATTGGAAGTTAAGGCTGGCCGATTTTCTTACAGATGAAGAAGAGACTTGAGGCAACATAAATGTGATTATATAGAAGGATACTGAAGCATAACGTGAATAACGAAGAAGTATTAAGGAGAACCGAAACAAAAATGACATTTCTACTTACGATCAAAAAAGAGACATTTCTTTGACAAATGATCAGAAAAAATTTACTTGGAATAATTTGCATTTGAAAGAAAGAGAGACAGATGGACCTTGTATAATTGATTAGCAGAATAGGGATTTGTAGAGACAGCAAAAATACAAACCTTACAAAGAGCTGCAAAAAAAAACGGGATTTGTGGAGAGCTATGATCACCGACGTCCTTGGCACATTGAAGGAGAAAATGTCTACTAAATTCTTCAGCTGTCTGTGATCTTAAGTTGAAGTTCCTTTTTTATTCCTATTTTCCTTACCGGCTTCTCAATTACTTTGTTCCTAGTATACTAAAAATTCGTCAGTAACATCTAATATTTTATCATTTCACTTCTTACCTGTAACCATCATAAAATTTTCGAATTTCCAATGTGTTTAAATCTGTAATCCAGTAAGGTATTGTCCCATTGGATTGTGAATTTGCTGACATAGGAATTGACTTCGATCTCTGGGCCGGGTATTGCAGATCTTAAACGCAGCAGAAATAGAAAAAAGGAATAAATAATGGAGTACTGATAAAAACAAAACAAGACATTGACAGCATAAAGAGAACAGTCTACACCATGTACTTTAAATAAAGGCTTCACTTCGAAATTTCCTGAAGACGACGCAGAACGACGGATACCTTATGGAATAATTCACTGTGGTTAAGTGTAATAAGGAAAAAGGTAGAAAAAGAGGACGGCATAATAATAATAATAATAATATATATATATATATATATATATATATATATATATATATGTCACCAAAAACCAGGCAAAGCAACAGTAATGAGACAAAAAATTCTAAAAGTAAGAATTGTTTTCACATAGGATTTGTTTATAAATTTAACGAAGGGATGTTCATAGCAGTTATTCTCAACAGAGGGAAGGAGGGAAAAACCTTATAATAATAACGAGAACCATAAATCGAATTTTAAATAACGTAAATAGAATTGTGTTAATAAAAATTACATTGCTTGTTCCAGTGTCTTGAATAAAATCAGATTCTTCTTTCTATATTTCCGGTTTAATTCTTCGATATGTTCTTTTTATTAGAAACGCAAATATTAGTAGTTTCATGTATTTAAATACAGGATTTGCATTAAAACTTTCTTTTTCATATATCGATTGTAATAGCAAAATTATCCAAATTGTTTAACAGCAGAATTATCCATCTCACAAAATGTTTCATGTCTAAAAAATCACTAAACTAATTGAGGCTTTTTCCTAGGTTTTCAGATACGACGTTTAGCCATCGTGGCACCATTTTTTGTAAAAATCACTGAAAAACCCTTTGGATTATTCAGCTAAAAAGAGAGCAGGTTAAAATTGTTTTGTTTCAGACCTACCGTCTTCCCAATTGAGCAATGGTCATAGGAAAATGATAATTTAGACCTTCAGTAATGGTAGCAATATTCATACTCTGGCTTCCTTTTTCAAAATTCATTCAAGGTCCATGAAGAGAACTGTGAATAAGTTTTAAAAAGTGGGCACAGCAGAGAGAAAAACTGGATCAGGAGGTCACAACAGGAAGAGGGATCATCATTTCAACTTAGACTTAAAGATGTCAATAAGAAAAGATCGAACTCAATCCATAAGACGTTTAGCATGTGAGAGAGCTGTTTCAGCTATGACAGTCCAAAGAACAGTGAAAAATTACTTGAAAATGAAATCGTACGTGAAAACTCTGAGGTAATTTGTTACTCCCGTACAGAAAGTTAGAAGGTTAGAGAGAGCGAAGATCTTCTTGAATAATGATCCTGGAATAATATATATATATATATATATATATATATATATATATATATATATATATATATATATATATATAGAGCTTCATATCAATCATTTATAAGCTTCCGATCGTTAGCTATGATTAATTAATGATGAACATGCCATTTTGATTTATGATCGATTTCATTACGATAATTCTCTTAAGCTTGTAAGGTAATTATACATTCATATTGCTCAAAGTAGAGTTCAGTAGTGTTATAAAAACCTTGGAGAATTCCAGTAAGATATCTTTAATCATTTGTAAGATACAAGTTTCAGGGCTTAATCTAACAATTGGACAATTTAGATGTTACACGATTTGGACAATTTTGCTGTTACACCCAGTATATATAAAATTCTGTCCATACATCGAAGTATAATGTTATTCTACGTCATAGCATAGTCGGAAAACTGTTAATTATTGTGTTTGCTGGTCGAATAAGCGTTTGCAAACAATTAAAACTTCTAGTAACAAGGCAGCAAGAAAGCACTCGTTGCTCACGAGGAAGAAGTTTCGTAAAATGCCATTAATTGCTTTCTAATATAGTCAAAGTTAAACGTGATTTCATAGGAAGTTATACCTCACCGGATTGTGCTTTCACTTTTTTTCTATTCATTCTTTTCTTCGTGATCGCTTCCTTCTCATTTTTATTGCATTTCTTTTCTCTTTCCTTTGTCTTATCTGCCCACTTGTTCTCTTTCTTGCATATGTCCTTTTTTTTTTCATACCTTGTAGTTGACGTCAGTTCCAATTAAGACATTCCAATTTCAGGAAAGAAACTCTACGTGTATAAATAAGTAAAGTTTGTACATTCATCCATGAATAATTTGCATCCAAATTGACGAAGGTCACTTCCCTTCCCTTAACCGGATATCTACGTAAGCAGATTTCTGGAGAGCAGATAAGAAAGCTGATAAAATTTATCCAATGTCTTCATAATTAAATTTTATATTGTGAATCTTATATGAAGTACAACGACTGTGATGGGCATAAACCTATTAAGGAATCTCAATATAGCCTCGCAAAGTTGGAAATTGTAAGACGATGAACTTAAATATTATTCCACTGTCGAACGATAGAAGCATAAAGTAAGAGAACATGTCTACAGGAAGACTTTCTGTTACAGAGTTAGTCTATTAAACAGAAGAATTACAATTTTAAAAATTTACTATGGTATTTTGTTAGACCCCAAACTAATATTTTAATCTGGGAATATATAGATTTGTTGTTGATAGATTTACATGAACAAAAACTAAATGATGAGCTAAAAATCAATTATTAATAATAATGACCAGTTCATATCTATCTATCTATCTATCTATCTATCTATCTATCTATCTATCTATCTATCTATCTCAATCTGATCGTATCGTATCTATCTATCTATCTATCTATCTATCTATCTATCTATCTATCTATCTCCCATTATTCATCTATCTAGCTATTTATCTCGCGTTATTCATGTATCTGCCTATCTCAGTCTGTTTATATTTTTCTACCTGAGTCTAATCAAATCTATCTATCTATCTATCTATCTATCTATCTATCTATCTATCTATCTATCTATCTCAATCTGATCGTATCTATCTATCTATCTATCTATCTATCTATCTATCTTATTGTATTCCTATCTATCTATCTGAGCTTACTTTTACATCCGCATGTGTTAGGTCTCGACGTTCTGTCAATATTCCGGTTGAAAAAATTCACGAGAAAACTCAAAGAACATGATAGTTCTTTTAAAAGTTAACAAAAAATGAATGGAGAATAGAACACCGAAAGTAATGCTTCTTCAGCACAAATCATAAATATTTTGAAAAATCCGAAACATTTAACTTTAGTCTCTTCTATTGCTTCTCGACCAATCGACTCCATAGACATGTGAACGGCTGCTTAATGTAATAGTTGGAACCTCATGAACAGACTTCCAAACTTTATCTACACAGAAATAAATATATAAGTGTGTAGGTAAACATACAAAGATATATGAACATGTCAAGTTGATATACGCTATTTTGTGTCAGGTTATTCTACGAGTACCTACTGCCTGCTGTATTAGTCAATGGCGACTAAACCAGTACATCAAACAGTCATATCTGGTGAGGTTGTTGCTAGACAGCAAGTAATATTAAAACAAGTCCAGTCAAAGAGCTGGTAAATTTTCTTGTAAGGTCAACAGCCATCTAGACTACTGGGGTAGATTGGGACCTATAGCTATGCATGCAGCCATTACACTGATGTGATAGTGTCGCAGGGTGGGGGGTTTCTTACTGAAGTCAGCTGGAAAGCAGAGGGTTCCTTCGATGGAATCTACGGTCACGAATCCGTGTCCAATTCGGGGATTCAAGCTGGAGGATATCGGATGTCGTTTGACTTGGGAAGAGATGGTCCCAGTCATGTCTACGTGCCCGACAGGCTTTCGCATGTATGAATACCTCTCGGCTTCCAACCAATATACGTGGAAGGGACTAGCTCAGCCGCTCAACGACCCCACGATCATAGCCGGCCATGAGACTGATGATGATTACGATATCGACCTGAGAATGTGCGTGGGATTTTAATTAGAATCTGAATTTGGAAGGGAAAGAAGAGTAAAAAGATATGAATGTTTTGAAACAAATCGACATTTTAGATATTATCATGTTGCTCAGAAGACTGACAAATAAATTTATAATTTTATTATAAAACCATTGAACCTGACATAATAGAGATAGACTGAATGATAAAATTATAATGTTATAAACAGGTTGATCGTACATATAAAAATAATTTATGATTCATTAATAAAAGAGAAGACTGTGGCGTTTGAGACGCATTTACAAACACACACATTGTTATGATAATCAGCTATTGTTAATGCACGGCAGGATAAATGCTTTTCCTTCCATGACCACTGTGACTGTGACATTCACCGCCATAGTTTACAAGGAAATCCTTCTATCTCATTTCTCTTCTTTCCATCTGTTTTATTTTATTGCGTTCTCTACGCTGATTACGCAACTTTTTATTTTATCTGTTATAATTTCTTCTTTTTGCATGTCACACACAAACATATTTTTGTCCTTTTATCAATTCTGTTATATCTCTTATCTTGATCAGTCCTTTCATTCATATTGACCTATTGCCTCCATGTTGACCTAATTCATCCATATTGACCTCTTTCTCCATAATGACCATTTTTCTCCATAGGGTTATACTTAGCACTACTGTTTTAATTTTTTTCATCCTTGAGTTTGTCTTCAAAAGTTGAACATAGAGTAGACAACGCTAAGAATAGTTTCGCATAACAACGCAAGTTACTACGAAAAAAACAAAACATCAGCTTAAAAGCTGGCTCATTTTTTAAAAATAGCCTCGTTAGATCGAAACTTTCATATAGACGTCATACATGGCGCCAAACTCGTTTAGACATAACTAAAGAGCCTGCTGTATACAATTATTAAACTTCGAAAGAATGAAGCTTGTTGGCTTTAGCGAGGTCCTTTTAAAATCATGTGGATGGGCGCTAAGAATCAAACACAAGGGACTGTACCAGATCACAAGCCACAGCATTTGATGATATTTAACAGCAGCAGAAACATCTATAATGAATAGCAAATGTAACACGAAGAGAAAATAATAACATGATCAAGATGTTGATCACCCTACTTCAAATTGCATGTTACGAAGGAAGCCGGTCCCATCAATACTGGAAGGAGCAATAACAGTTATTGGGCATGAGGGACCTGTTTTCCTGAAAACTTTTTTTAAAATTTCAACCGAAAGTAGCACTGGCTACTTCATCAATGAATGACGAATGTTTCTTTATAGGGAATCGGATAATATTATGATTACTATTTGAGATGAAGAGAAGAGATATTACACTTTGATCTTATCCCTATAGAGAGAGCGTTAAGGAAAGCGCAACTAGAACTGTATGCTAGGTGTATGAATGCCAAATACATACATACATATATATATATATATATATATATATATATATATATATATATATATATGTGTGTGTGTGTGTGTGTAATGCAAAGGTATTAATATAAATAAATGAAATTTAAAAAATCTTGTTTAAATATTTTTTTGCTGTTTTTTCTTCATATTTTGTATAAATTTAAATTGTTATAATTCGTGTCAACAGTTAAAATGAATACACCACAAGAAAAGTCGTTTTGTGTAGTGCAACTTGCAAAGTGCAACCTTAAAATAATAAATTTTGAACCTTTTTTATCAACTAATTTGTTGAATGAGTCTCTGCCTCTTAGAATCTGCCTTTATTAATTTTTTTCTTTCTTTTCGAATAACCCTATGTGTACTGGGTGTAACAATAAAATTGTCCAAATCCTGCAACAGCAAAATTGTCCAATTGTTTGATTATGCTCTGAACCGTGGTATCTTAGAAATGATTAAAGTTATCTTACTGGAATTCTCCGAGGTTTTTATAACATTATTGGACTCTACTTTGAGCAATAAGAATGAATAATTACTCTCTAAGCGTAACAGAAGTATCGTGAGGAAATCGACTATAAACGAAAATGGCATGTTCATCATTAATTAAACATAGAATGGACGTTAAAGATGGAAGCCATAGTATGAATATTGGTAGCATTACTGATAGCCTAAATGATACTTTTCCCCTCACCATTGCTCAGTTAGGAAGACAGTGAGCCTGACACAAAAAAGTTTAATCGTGTCTCTTTTTAGCTGAATAGCTCAAAGTTTTTATCAGTGATTATTACGACAAATGGTGTAAAGATGGCTAAACGTCTTATCTGAAAAATTGAGTAAAGAAACTCAATTAGTTTAGTGGTTTTTAGATATTAAACTAAAATTTAGATATTAAATTGAAATTTGTGGGGTGGATTATTATGTTGTTTCACGATTTGGACAATTTTGCTGTTACCCCCGGTATGCACACACACAGACAGAGAGACACAGACAGAGACACAGACAGACAGACAGACAGACACATACACACACGCACGCACACACACAGGGACACTGATTGATATTTATATATATATATATATATATATATATATATATATGACTAAAAATGACAATAGGAAAACTAGTAATTGCTGACGCGTTTCGTCCAATGTGGACTTTTCACGAAACGCGTCAGCAATTACTAGTTTTCCTATTGTCATTTTTATTCATAAATATTGTCTTCTCTACTGGTTAAATCGGAGAAATTTTCATATATATATATATATATATATATATATACTCGGTTTTGAATTTCGAGTTTCACTTTTCCCCAACTGGTTGTCAATCAAGTCTGGAAATCCCAGTGTTCCCTGTTATTTAACTCTACCTGGATTGAGGAAAACTTGGGCGTATACCGTTACAGAGGTATTTGTTCGGGTGAAATTTGTACTGCATACGCTCATATGCACATATGCATTTTCTATGCCGATAACCACTACTGTATGAGTACATCTTAGAAATAGATGGGAACGAATTTTCGGTCAGATTTTTGAATGGAGAATGTTGAAATCTTATGAATTATTATGATGTTTAATATTGTCACTATGAGTAATTTATATGTTTCTTTCAGAATATAAGAATATTATTCATTATCTTTGTCCTAACTAGAGATGTAGTCGATGAATTACGTAATGGCGTCGATTCATTGACTGTATAAGGGTGCAGGAAGTGGTTTTTCCCGTTTGAAAACTAGTAATATTAGTCAACAGAACAAGTCAAATTTCAGTGAGAAATTTAATGTTCGTCATACGACAGTCCTATGCGAATTAAAAATGATTGGAAAAGTTTTAGTGCTTGGAAAATGGAGCAGGCACGACCTGTCTCCAAGAACGTGTCGATTGTTGCGTGTCATTGCTTACATAGTAATTTAAGCGCCCTTTTGGGACAGGCTCTTTACTGGCGATGAAAAATGGAAATCGAGTTTATTGTATAGTGCGATATTCAAGGAATTATCTATTAAAAACTGTTAGACAATAATCAAACTATCAACGTGATGTCTTCTGCCAGCAACGTCGTCGTTAGAAAGCAGCTTTGGACAGAAAACGTCCATACTTGGTCAACAGAAAGGGAACAATTCTTGATCACGATAAGGCCCGTCCTCACAATCCACGGCTGACTAAAGAGGTTGATTTGAAAAATTGCTTCATCCTCCATATTTTCCCGAACTTTATACCGATTATCATCTGTTTAGTAAAACCATTTGGATGGATTAAGTTAGAACTCAAAGCTCGGCATCTATAACTTTGTTGACAGATGGCATGGGGATTAAATATTTCAATCATCATAAGTAACTTTATTTGAAATATAAACAGTAAAATCGAACAGAATGTTAGTTTCAAAGTGATCCATTAAGATATATCGTTATACCAATATAAATAGGATAAAACAGAACTGAGATATTTACAATATATCAAAGGTATTTACACACAGAGAAGAATATGTATCTTGTGGTGAAAAATGATAGCTACCTTTAGGTAAGTATATGCATATATACATATTGACATACACAGAGAGTGTCTCAGAAAATGTATATCTCATTTTGAAATTTTCTCAAAAATAATTCAAGCAACTATATCTAATTTCCATAAAACATAGGAAGACAGTATTTATTATAAATGTAGGCTCTGAACAGTTTGTCATCTCATGTTTTCAAATTGATGTCCGTTATGATTCAGACATTGCTGACAATATGGCGCAATGGAATCACAAGCAGCATTAAACATTTCGATAGATATTTGGCTATATTCTTGCTCGATTGTTGCTGGCTTTGTAGTGTAGACTTTATCTTTTAAATATCCCCACAAGAAACAGTCTAAAAGGGGGTGAATGAGGATATTTTAAAGGACCTCGTCTTCCGATTCATCTGTTTGGCAAGATTTCATTCAACTACGATCGTACATGACAATGGTAGTATAGTAGTCCTCCATCTTCCTGAAAATAAAATCCCTTGTCTTTCAAAACGTCGTACTGGCTTTATTACTTTTCTTAAGTGAAAGGATCAAAAAAATCTCAGTGAGATTTTTTTATATTTCTAAAACTGCTAGTGTCTAAATATAATGGACAATATTACCATAAATAGAAAAGCATTTGAGCCATTATGTAACCATTGAAAAATTTTAGCAAAATTTCAAAATTTTTCTTCATTTTAAAATTCCATGCCCATGTTAATTTTTCGTTCTGCCTTCGCAAGATCTTTATCCAGATTATAAGTCTCAGAAACCAATGTAACTACATTTTTGCCTTCGGCATAAACATCATGTTACAGTTTTTTGGATATATGTGTACTAGTGAGCCAGTCAAAATGAGCTGACTCATTTTATAGTTTATCAATAGAAGGGTTAACCAATCAGAAAGCTCAAAATATCCAATGTGACGTGTATAAAGGCAGCCATTTTGTTTTTTCTTCCAAAATATCTCCACTGCCAACTTGATATCGAAGAGTTAAAGAATTAACAACCGCTACTTTCTCCGAATCTACATTGCCAACCTCTGATATTGAAAAGATTACGGACTTTACTGGATTCCATATTCAAAGACTACGGTAAACATGGTCAACACATCATGCCGCAGAATAAAATAAAATGTCTTGAATTTTACCTTCAAATTAATACAGTCTATCTCCAAAATTGTGTAAGCATCTTGAAACTTTCCCAAGAAATAATTAAGGAACTAGAACCAACAATATCTAATTTAAATAATACATATGAAGACGGTATAAATGCATGCTCTTAATATTTTGTCATCGCATGTTTTCAAATTGATGTCCTTATGATCCAAACATGGCAGACAACGCGAAACAGGCAAAAATCAACATTTGAATAGGACTCTGGGAATTATGTGAAATATTTTCCATCGCCATTTCTTTCTTGATAAGGGCGTGGTTGATATGCGTGGATTTCCGTAACTGTTCTTGTGCAGACCGTGGGTGGATCTGAATGAAACTCTCTTCGATATCGTCATTGAACTTCAGCTGCATTTTCGTACTTCCAAAAGCATTTCAGTAAGGAATTTCTTTCTTTCTTCAAAGTTAAATGTGGATGACATTATGGATATTAACGTGTGACTCTGAAAATAAAGCAAGCTGACATGAGCTATACACTGTAAAATGTGTGTACATATTTTTAAATACACTGTATATAAAAACTGATGTAAACCATTGTGCAAATTAATTGAAACAAAACTAATAATTCCGTGATTATTTACTTTTCTTTCGTATTTTTCCAATGAAACATGACCCAGTGCACATGTTAGTACTTCGTATATCCATTCCACGAAGTCGTTCCTTGAGGTACGACGACGGATTCTTGATTTGATTTAAATCAAGAGAGTTTCTGCTCCAGTCTAGTAATTTTATTTGCTCATTGGTAAGGCTTGTCAGTGTGTTCATGTAGCATTACAATTTTCGTACGCTTCCTTGGAGTGACGCCTAGGGGAGACAATTGCCATATGGCAACTAATCGACAGTCGATACAATAGTGTCTGAGCGTGATAAAAATCTGATGCAATCACGCAATATTTTCAAGGCAAAATAAATTTCATCATACACCCTGAAAATAGCTTCATATTATTGCAAACCGCTGCAAATAAGCTAATCTGAGGAAAAAATAGAAACCAATTATACCCTTTCACTTCAGTGGGTTTAAAACTGACCATATGGCGAGGGAAAGTAAACTAAAGGGGGTGTTTCAATCAATTTGCACAAGGGTTGTATAGATAGATATTTCGTAAATAAATATGCATATGTATATGTCAATTTAGACAGGTAAATATCAAATCCTATTTAGGTTACATTATGATTGGTACTGGTACCATTGTACTGAGTACTACCTGCTGCATTGTTCAGATTATCTGCGACTAAACCGATTTCCCTACCGAAGGTTGAGGGTGACTAGACATTCAGTATGATTAAAAGCAAAAAAAAAAAACAAGATCTTTGATCAACGGCGATCTAGCACAAGTAGGAGGATGTTGAAATATATGGGTTGGTGTCTAGGTGCACGGCAAGTTCAGTGGGAGATGATGGAACCCTTAACCTTCGTTGAGGAATTCAACTAGGTCAAAGAAGACTCAGATATAACACCTGCTACTTGAAAACAGCCAGTAATATTGACATTTTGGGTACATTCTTTCAACGAGAGTGGGACTGACCTAGTGTCATTGTCTTTCTTCACATTAAAATTTCATGCGCACTAAGTCTCGACTGAGCCCTTAAATTATATCTTGCAATGGTCATACTCGTCAACAAGGTGCCAGTACATCATGGAAGGCGCATATAGAGATATTTATAAAATTTAATTTTCAAACATATATCAGTGATCACGTTAATTTGATCCATAGGATTAAGGCGAATAAAATTTATCAATGTTCAGATGTTCAGTATTTACATTAGTCGGATTATTGTCCTCATCTTTGTCGCCATATTTGTCACAACGTTTCGGCCGTTGTACGCTCCGGCCTTCTTCAGGTGGTTGGAATTTCGAACTGAACCCTTTATTTCGATCACTGGGGTAGACTGTTCTAGTTCCACGTTTGATGGATGTCAGTTATCTCCTGCTAATTTTCCCTCTGAAAGTTTTCCACTGCCTTAACCAGGTATTGAAATCACCTTCTTTGGGTCTGTCACTGGATATAACCAACGCCTTTATCCACTGTGCCATGTGTCCTTGAGGACATCTGGGTATGAACTTCTATTATAAACCTAATGTTTTCAGCATCATTTTTACCAGTGCTCATATTGCAATTTTGCTGTTATCATTGCATGTCTTTACCAGAGTTCATATTGCAACTTTGTTATCATTGCTTTTCTCTGGCACTTCTTATTACTGGTTTCCATATTGTATTTATTTCTATGCTTGGTCGGCTCAGGAGATTTTTGTGACCTAGCATATATGCTGATTCCTTAAGTTTACGAATTTTCCAATGGTGTTCCCTGTCTATGATCTCAACATGATACCACAGGGGGCGGTGATCTCCCTTCTCACTCCATATGTGGTCAGTCACGCCTGATTTTTCTACTTCTCCTCGCGTTACAGCTTTCTGGTGTTCTTGAAGCCTTACCTTGAGGGGGCGGCCTGTCTCTCCTTTATATTCCTTTCCGCAGCTGCACGGGATAGCGTACACACAGTCTTTAGTCATGTTCCTCTCTGTGGGGGGTCTCACTCGTGAGAGATATCTGCGAAGTGTTGTCACGCTTTAGAAGGTTGTCCTGATGTTATATGGACCGCAGATCCTTTGTATTTTATCTGATAACCCCTTCACATAAGGCACATGGCACAGTGGATAAAGGCGTTGGTTATATCCAGTGACAGACCCAAAGAAGGTGATTTCAATACCTGGTTAAGGCAGTGGAAAACTTTCAGAGGGAAAATTAGCAGGAGATAACTGACATCCATCAAACGTGGAACTAGAACAGTCTACCCCAGTGATCGAAATAAAGGGTTCAGTTCGAAATTCCAACCACCTGAAGAAGGCCGGAGCGTACAACGGCCGAAACGTTGTGACAAATATGGCGACAAAGATGAGGACAATAGTCCGACTAATGTAAATACTGTGCATAATACCTCATCTCAGAAATACAGACAGACTCTGATTGATGTTATATTCAGAACATCGACTCCAGAGTTTTGTAGACGAATCTTTTTGTAATCGTTCGGTCCACTCGTCAGGAGGTATATTGATAACGAGGTGCTGACTATAACATTAATCATCTAAGTGACCAATTTTATTTGTATTAATCTTATTAAATCTCTGTCCATGATTTTAAGTATCAATTCGTTCCTTCAATGTGTTTTCTTTCAAAATTCCACTGAGAGGATATACTGTTTTTGTCATATATATATATATATATATATATATATATATATATATATATATATATATGTGTGTGTGTGTGTGTGTGTGTGTGTGTATGTATGTATGTGTGTGTGTGTGTGTGTGTGTGTGTGCATTGCGTTAGGTTCTTAGATAAATTTGAACTAGCTGGTGTACACATCAGTAAACAGAATTTTACTATTTAGGGATCTTCAAGCTAAAACCAAGAAAAAGTGATGAATTGCTATGTTATATGAATTCTGTTATATGAGAGAGGATGCGGGATAATTTTTTTATAGACTAAGAGAAGACTGGAAGCAACAGACATGCCGTTCCAATGAACACGTGAGTAACAATGATTTTTCTAGGGAACATCAAAAACAAAAATGGCACATTATTTAGACTCAGAAAGAGACATTTGAAATTTCGGGGATACATAATGAGGAAGAGATATCAGTGTATTTGACGTTTGCCGGACCATTTGGAAGCATTAGAAGGAGAGCAACCTACAAAACAAGCTTGTCAGAATAAGGATTTTTAGTCCTAGAGAGCAGACAAACATCACTAAGGACTACAAATGATGGGAAGTTTTAGAGAGCTGTAGTCACCCACCATCCTGAAGTCACATGATACATGAAATAAGAAGAAACTAAAAAAAAATACTAACGAATTGCAGTTTTTTTTAATAACAGAAAAGAATATCAGGCTAAAACATATATGTATTGTATGTGTATTATTCTTCTTTCAGTTTAAATCGCAGAAGAAGGTAAATATAAAATATGGCGTGGGTTTTCTTTGGGAACAAATGCCTTTGTTATTGACAGGACTTTGCATGTGAGTTATGTGTGGTTGAAAGAATATTTGGGAGAGTGAGGTACATTAAGATATACAGAGACATAGAGTAAAAAGATGTTCCCGCATTACAAGAGAATAGACGATAGAAATATTGAGAGAAAGCATTGATAAATATTTTATAGGAAATTGTTCGGGAAACTGTCGAAGCCAATATACACAGAAAGAATGAAATCGAAAATGATATAACCTTGAACATTATTAGAGAAGTTGTCTCCTAAACATACTAATAAAACAATATATATATATATATATGGTAGTCTGACGATTGCATCTGGCATGAAACAGACTCTCGCCACTAAGTGTTGACTTCTATGTTCACTTTTATATTTACACACGGTCTATCTCTGATATTGAGCACTTTATCCCATAAATATAGCACATCTTAAGACTATATATATATATATATATATATATATATATATATATATATATATATATATATATAGGTATGCCTATTTAAATAAATTACAGACATTATATCTATTTATTTTTAGCATAATTCGTTCACACTCAGATATAATCTTCCGTGTATTAAAATCAAGTGATGCAAGGAATGTGCTATAACTGTAAAAATTGTTTTTAGTTCCCAAATTCTTTCTATCTCCTTCTGAGATAATCTTCAAGGGTGCAAATAGAAAGACAAAACAATGTGTTGTTATTCATTACTGAATTTATTTTCTTTTTGCTTTTAAATGCAACGGTAAACAGTCATGCTTAGGGTTCATTAGAACGTGAAAAAATTATCCACTATGGAAATTTTTCTTCTAAGTTGGAATGTCATGGTCATGTGCGCATTAACGCATTCTATTCGCTGTCGGATTCAATATTGCAGATTACTTCGAGGATCTGTAGTTTCAATTTGTTATTTTCTTGGTGTAGGACAATTTTTCTATATTGTGAATGTGGACAGGAATGTTGGTGTAAATGTCTCGCAATGGATAAATGATCAGACATGTGCAGAGTAAGACGTCTTGTTAATGTAGTTGTTGTATATCCAACATATATAATTGTTTTGTTTTTTCCATCGGAGATACGTTCTTCCAAGGGACATTTGAATTTATATATAATGTTGGTTTTACGTAATACATCTGTTTGTGGGGGGAGTTATTGCGAATAATTAAATTGATTGTATTGTATTTTGTATGATATAAGATTAAATTTATTTTATTATTAGGATCCATGGAAGATATATTAGTACGAATGAGATTATTTATGATTTTCTAATCCTGTTTGTAGTTAGCATGCATCTCATTACAATATAAAAGTTTGATATATTTGGGCCTCTTTGAGTGTTGAGATGTTGGGAGTGTTCCCGCGTGTGTGTATTCACATAAAGACAAACACAGATGTAGGGGAAAATACTGGTATATTTGAAGAGGTATTTAACAATAGAGTGATTAGTAATAACGAACGCAGGTTAGTAATAACAATTAGCAAGAGTCTAAAGTCCAACGGTAACTTCCGGTCGAGAGACGGAAGTGCAATGGTCACCTGATCTCGTGATCTCCTTCCCTCCCCTGATCTCTCTAGCACAGACCTATATCGTACAGAGATCTGTCCCTTCTCCTCAGAAGGTGGATGCGCCCCAACATTGAGGAAGTACCATGTTCTATTTGACGTGTGTTGTTGTTTATATATATATATATATATATATATATATATATATATGCATGTTTCATTAAAAACGACAGACAAGGTACTACGGTTGAGCTTTTTATTTAATTTTTCTTGTGTTCTGACAAGAGCTTTTTTCTGGACAAAGAATGTAAGAACTGTCCGAATGTTCTGTATTTCCGAGCGCTTTTCGGCTATATCTTTAGCCATTATCAAGGATGATTCAATATCAGCTTAGTAGAGTGTGTGTGTTCTGTGTAGGTTCAGTGTGTGGTAGTGATGTTTTTAGTTTCCGAATACGGTTAGCACATTGTGGCTTTGTTCATAGTTAATATTGTTAAGAGTTGGCTTTTTCTTTTTTCTCTTAACAATATTAACTATGAAATACAGAACATTCGGACAGTTCTTACACACTCTTTGTTCAGAAAAGAAAGCTCTTGTCAGAACACAAGAAAAATTAAATAAAAAGCTCAACTGTTGTACCTTGTCTGTCGCTTTTAATGAAACATGCATAAAGGAAGGATTGCTGCCTAAATATACAAATATATATATATATGGTCTTATTTGCTCATCTACAATGTGATATGGGAAGTCATTATTAATGAGAGTCTGCTTTAGTTCAATATAGAAAATCCTTTTTTTTGTGGAGAATTAATGTGCTCGCTTAATTAAATTCCCTATAAGTGCTATTTTGTCGTAATTAGTACATTCACTGTTATAGGTGAGAGGAGCAAGAGTTTTTCCTGGTTGCTTTTTTTTATATGGGGGGGGTAGTAAATATGTTATTATTTGTGACTATTAAAATGTCAAGGAAAGGGATTTTGTTATCTTGTGATAGTGTGTCATACTCTTGTATACTTAAGGCATTGGAAATATACACATTCTCCTCGGTGTTAGTAAATTTCCTAAAATATAGCATAAAACTATGGAAAACCGCATTACACCTCTATCCCAGCAAATTTACCGGCACTTCTGATTGTTTGAATATCCAGAGAGGAAAAAGTACCATTCTGTCTGTCCTTAATCTCCCTTTCGGACAAACTAAACAGTGATAACTATGAATAGAAAGTAAAAAATAAAAGTGTTTAATCACCTATTCTACATGGATGAAAGCACACATTTTACCAGAGACGACAATGAGTTGAAGGGTCTCCTCAATACTGTAAAATGTTTCAGTGATGACATCGGTATGTATTTTCGATTAGATAAACGTGAAAAAGTGTTGTGGACCCAGAATAGGTCCGTAGGAAAACTCAGCAATTTAGTGAAAACATATTATTAAACAAAAAGAACGAATACACAAATGTTGCACGTCCGACTGAGGGCAAAATACAGTAGTCAATTCGTCAACTGTAGACAGCGATATTTAGTTACCCCCGCCACGAGGGTTACATGTGGCACAAGGCCAAAAATAATCCCTCTTTGAACCCGCATAAACGGGTTCAGGGCAGTCAACCACCCTGAACGAGAGACGGGGGTCTCGTCCATGTTCCTCTCCACCCGAAGGCAGAGAGTTCGACTGTTTGGCTGTAACAGGTCAACTGTAGACAGATCTGTTGAGAGGCATAATCTCCCCGTATATATAGTAATATGACGAGTCCATTTAGTCTATAAAGGTAGATCCCATAACAAAAAGTAACATTCAAGAAAGGGAGAGTTATAGAAATACTCTCAATAGATCTTGATTTTGTCACAAAAATTAAGGAACAAGTAGAAGCATACAAATACATAGAAGTCAGCGAAGAAGATGAAATGCTGCACACTCAAATGAAGGAGAAAGTAGAAAATAATGCTACAGGCATGTGTGTCTGATGTTAAATATCGAATTGAATTCACAAAACAGAATATCAATCATAAACATATTGGAGATTTTCCCAGTTTCCACACACTTAATCAGACCATAATTGACATTAAGCGAATGGATGTCAAAACGACGAAGCTTCTCACTTGTCACCGCATATATCATCCTAAGGCTGATGTTGATTGCCTGTTATGTGCCCAGATCCGAAGGATGCAGAGGATTAGTTCAACTAGAACTGTCTTACAAAGCGATGAGAATTGCTTTTCAAAGATACCTGGAAACTATAAAAGACTGGATGATGATCTGTGTCAAAGAACATGAAAGAAATAAGGAACTTTATTCTGTAATAAAGGAAGCTAACAAATTGAGAAGGGAATTTCAAGTGGGTGAAGAAGGGAAAATAAACCATAATACACCTACTGTACCAGAACCAAAAAAACAAAAAGCAAAAAGCAAATGCAATGTACCAGAAACTATGCCATGATAAGCCTCTTTATGGTCAATAATCTGTCCGTACCAAACAATATAGACAAATCATGTAGCCATCAGTATGACAAGGCAAAAAACGGAAACCGTAGGTTTTATTCTTGCTGCACAGGATCAATGCTTGCTTATTTGACATTTTTAGGCACACATACAGAAAAATTGCTTTACCCAAAATGCAGATTCTGAGAAAAATATCCAGAAACAATTGACTATTTTTATCATGCTGCCCGATATTAGCACCAACTAATTATAAAACCCTGCTTGAGTTAGGCCAATATCTGAATTGGAAAATCTGCAACTTTTATGGAAAGGAAATTGCAATAAATTGGTATGGAGACCACCCAAACTCGGTTACAGACATAGGATGTGTAACAATTTTATGGGCTTTTACAATAGCGATTTTCCAAGCGTAGCTTAGATGTGGCACAAGGCCGAAAGTATGGGGCACCTAGTGAGGATCGAACTCACTACTCATTTGTAATTGTTTTAACAAGACAAGCTTGCTAACCATTACACCATCTCGGGGTGCCCTAGGCCGTTACAATGAACACAAACAGATCAATCAAAGTTATTCGCCCAAACATCGTGATCAAAGACCACAACAACAGAATATACTTTCTTATTTACATGGCAGTCTCTTTAGGCTGTAATGTATCCTTGAAGATCTTCAAAAAACTATCAAAATACAAGGACCTTGAAATCGAAATCTCAATAACGTGGCACATAAGAACATCAAGAATTCCAGTTATAGTTTGATCCCTCGGTTTGTTTGGAAAAGGTTCCGATAGACTCATTGAAGGGATCTCTGGTAGCCAATGCATTAAAGAAATAAAAAACGATGGACTTTATATATCTAACATATGTGTGATTTTTTTTGTAAATTGCTCAGTGGAAAATGTCAGATGCCATTTCTGACCTTAAGTCTCTGGCCGGGACCCGGAAAGAAATGGGTACACACCAGAAATGAAATTTAAAAAAATAAAAATAATAATAAATTTCACACATATGGATATACTGACAATACTCTTCTATGAGTAGTATTTCATCCAGGAATTGAATGATCAATTGTTCTTTATAAATTCCTATCGGTCATAGCTCTAAAGATAAAGAGCAGTTTCGTTTTGGAACTCTTAAAATTAACAAGTAATTCTTTCCTAGCTAATAGTAGATTGTTGATCTTTTTTTTTAGATCAGCTACCGATTTAATCTTATCGGACTGATCAAGCTATTAAGTATTCCTTACTGCTTTTCCTTACTTATTGCTTTTTCGTTAACGTGTCTTTTCAACTCTGCTTTCTTGCATTATCACTGGACACCTGAAGCCATTTTATGGGACTTTGCACACACAGAGAACAATGAAAGCTAATCGCTCAGACATCATGATTAGAGACCGCTAAGACAAAAGTGCCTCCTTATTGATATGGCAGTCCCTTCAAATTGCAATGTCTCTGAAGATCTTCAAAAAGCTATCAAAATACAAGGACCTTGAAATCGAAATCTCAAAAATGTGCTACATGAGAACATCAAGAATTCCAGTTATAGTTGGAGCCCTAGGTTTGTTTGGAAAGGGTTCCGATAGACTCATTGAAGGGATTCCTGGAAGCCCATGTCTTAAAGTAATACACAGCATTGTACTCACGAGTAAATCTCACACCTTACAAAGAACTTTATCTATGTAAAATGTGTGTAATTTTTTAATGCTCAGTGGAAAATGTCATGATGCCATTACGTCTATGATCGGGACCCGAAATAGAAATGAGTATACACCAGAAATCAAAGAAAATATAATAATAATAATAATAATAATAATAAAGATGATGATACTATTACAACTAATAATAATGATGATAATTGTTGTAGCATACGTACGGACGAGGATGGGTATGTCCCCATTCACATAAATACAGAAGTAAATACTGTATGTTGGTCTGCAGTTAGAGGTTCGTCTCCAGCTGCGCCGACCAAACTTTCTGCTCCCGGCCAGAGAGGATCCCCTGACGAGGCTATGTCGAAGAGCAGAGTCTCGTCTCGAGAAACAGCTACACAACCCCGTTTTATACCCAGTTTACGTAGAATTTTGCGGCGAGACTACCGGCTCTGATAACCCACATTAAATTCGGCCTTGTGCCACATCTGACCGCGTAGAGCGGTTGGTAGATATTCTGCAGTTGAAGATTCATTGTTGAATTCACTTGACTCACTTCTAGCAGTTGACTACTACTTCTACGCGCCGCTGGCGAATCTTATATATGTTGTTCTTGTCCTAAGTATTATCGTTCATTACCAACCTTCGTGTGATTATTCTATTCAGTAACCTTCCCTAAGTTACAACAACAGCAACAAAAACAATAATTATAATGCTATAAACCCATTAATATATAAAATTTCCTTAGCAGTATAGCTCTTTTTACCTAATATACCTTGCTAGCAGATTGCGATCCTTTCGATGGCGTATTTTAAATTTTATTTACCCTGATCTGTAAAAATGAGACGCCAAGAAATAATGGATTAAATAGTTTCAGCATGTTTGTTTAGTTAATTAAACTAAAGAGGAGTATGAAACTTACCAATTATTAAATCGAGAGGGTGGCTTCAAACTTTGATCTCGTGGTGTATATGTGTGTTCTTGAACTTGCCTTAGATAAAGAAATACTGAAAATAATGATATCGCGGCTTTTGAAATGAATAAGTCACCTAAAACTCATCACAAAACTGATGAAGTTAAGATAAGATATACAATAGTATAAAAGAACTGGAGAAAAAAAAAATTAATGAGACAGATGATAATACGGAAACAGACATAGAAAAATGAAAAAAGGAAAGGAAGAAGGAAAATAGAGAGTGAAAAGAGAGAGACAGAGAGAGAAAAGAGAAGAGAAAGAAAAGGAAAATAGAGAAAACAAGTAGGGAAAAGAAAGTGTAAGGCAAAAGAGATGAATGAAGAAAAGTGACTGACAAAGAAAAGAAAGAAAATACAAAGAAAAAGAACTAGTTAAATAAAATAGAGAAAAGTGACCGATACGGAAAAAATAAGAAAACATTCTACAAGCTAATAAAGATAAAAAAATAATCTGGAGGAAAGAACATACAACGACACCCTCGTCTATCTTTTCCCTGATAGGTCAGTGAATCCCCAATTTCCCTGTTTCCGTTTACGTTGGTGTGAACCAAGAACTGGGAAAGGGTCACAAACCACGTTGAAAATGAGAACGCGAAAACTGTAATATTATATTGAGATATTTTATTCAGATATTCTATAGTCAGCACGTTCTAGGTGGGCATCACAATCATACTTTGGACAACTTCCATGTCAATCTAACAGCTTAGGGACCATCATCGTACCAACTCCCACATAACATCATGTGGGTGGCAATACGAACGGTCCCCATCTGTGTTAGGCGAAGGACAGTATATATAAGCCTTTTTTTGTGCATGTTTTAAAGTCTACTTTTTCCTCGAGAAAGCAAGAATTGTTAATTGCTAAATTTAAGCTTTTGGGTAAGAATTCAATGGGTGGAACGCTCTAGGTACCACGATCCCAATCGCAATTGTTACTATAGACCAGCAACCGGAAACCAAGACCGGTTTCTGGTCGCTGGATCTTAAAGGCCTCCATTTTTTCAATCGAAATCACCGCAAGCAAGGTAGTAATGCCACTAAAACACAAAGGTTTACAGGGTGTGGAAGAATTAGGAACAGAAACATTAATAATGAGCAGAAAAAGAAGGGAAAAATAAGGAGGACGGCAAATAGCGATTGATATTGCATTTAGATTTTTGCAGATTAATGTTGGCTGGAAAGCATTGAATCTCAAGGGAGTTCCTCAAGCGAGAAGTGCGAGAGAAGAAACTGTTAGCATAGAACTTACGGCTATTGTAGATTGATGATATCACGGCGTTAGTCTCCTGATGCGCCTAAGTTCAAAACCTCTAGGTACCATAGCAAAGAGCTCATTTGAACAAGTTCTTTGAAAGTATTTATAGAAAGAAAAGAGAAGAGACATAGAGGGGCAACCTTACGACGGTGGGAAAATGACTGGGGATGAGGCCACAGATCAGGACCAGTAATATTGAATATTCTTCTTTGGATCTTATCAAAGAGCTCAAGGTAAATATCAAGGGCACTGGACCATATGTAGCCGCAATATTCTAAGTATGGACGAATCTATATTTACATACTTTTTCTCGTGTTACTCTTCGGTCAAGTGCATACTACAGAGAAGCCTCGAGTTCAAAGACCAAATTCTTCACGTTGCTTGTCCGAAATCATTCCAGATGGTTTGCTCCGAAAACTGATAAAGGCCCGATTCATGTTCACAAGGTAACGGCAGATGAAAAAATGCCGTTTTGAAAAATGAGTCTGTTGTGGTGTCCTCCCTCTAAAGAGTCAATTCTTCTGCCTACTATAAGATTAGTAGGAGAGAAAGTCTTGGAGGAACAGTCGACCAGACTGTTCACTGTAGAACACTCTGCCACGGCAGAGAGGAATTCGGACGAAGCTCTGCCGAGGAGGTAGACAGTCCCTGAACCCGTCTAGGCGGATTCAAAGGGAATATTTTTGGCCGACCCTACGGGCTCGGAGAAACCCACGTTAAACTCGGCCTTGTGCCACATACATTTCTTGCGGGGGGACTGTTAAATATTAACAGTCGACTAGACTGTTCATTGCTGTCGAACTCTCTGCCTCGAGCATAGAGGAATCCGGACGAGGCTATGCCGTTCGGGGAGGTAGACAGGCCCTGAACCCGTTTATGCGTGTTCTAAGAGAATATTATTGGCTTAGCCTACGGGATCGGAAAACCCACGGCAAACTCGGCCTTGTGCCACATATATCCATTGTGGGGGTGGGACTGTTAAATTTTAACAGTCGACCAGACTGTTCATTACTGTCGAACTTTCTGCCTCGAGCATAGAGGAACCTGGACAATCCTCGTGGAGGGGGGTGTGGCAGGTGTCTATTAAATATTAACAGTCGAATAGATTGAACGCTGGGTCATCCGGCACACACTCACTATACGTGTAGTACTTTTCTTTTGTACTTACTGTTTAATATATATATATATATTGTTTTGCTATTTCTTTAACCATTTACTTCTTCACAACAAAGACACAGTATCACATTTTATCGATAGATTCAGAATTTAATAAAAATCATTTCAATCTTTGCCGAAATCCTTTTTGGAAATTCTCGAACTGTCCACATTGCAACTTCAAACGAAGATATAAATATTAGAAATGCTGTTGAAGTCTTAGGAATTTTGGTTGTCGCTTAGACATAATACTGGTATAAAAATTCTGTTTAGTTTCTGGAAGTCTTTTTTGGTAGTTAAAGCTAAGGAAATTTATTTTTATTTGGGATAATAAAGAAAGAATAATATTTTTGTGAAAAAAAATGTCTTTGGTCTTCTTAGATGACAAGAAAGAAAGACAAAATAATTCTCATAAAGAATGCACTAGAATTATAAAGAAGATGGCGGTTAAGAAAGATAACGAGAAGGTGAATGGGGAAAGAAAAGGAGTCAAGAAGAGGGAAAAAAACGAGAGCATCTATCGAATCGGTAAGAGAAAGAAAACAAATGCTAGAAATAGTAAGAGTTAGTAGCAGAGAAAGAGAATAGAAAGAAAAGCAGAACTTAAATGGTATATATATATATATATATATATATATATATATATATATATATATATATATATACATAATTATTCACACAAAACTAATGCAAAGGTTAATGATTTTTAAATGGCGAGACATCCATCTCGCAAACAATTCAAATATTACAAAAAACCTTAGATCCGTTATGAATGAATTGATCCTTGTTCATATAAATTTCTGCCGTATTAGTTGTTATTTTTACACAAGTTTCGTCTGTTCATACAGACATCTTCAGGTATATAATAGATGTTGTTCTTGTTTTTTTTCTCTTAGTAATAAGAGGACATCGAAAATATATGTGTATTGTATCCGAAATGCTATTGAAAATGAGATATTGGTTTTTGAACGCGCCAAAGCAACGCTGAGTTTGATTTTTGAATTTTTTTTTAAATGTTTGCGTTTATACCAAATATGGTAATGAACAAATTATTTTACTGGTAAATTTTACTGTCAAAGTGGCATGAACTATATTGTTCAATAATTACAGTAATGTCGCACTTATTAACCAAAAGTCGCACATGGATCACTTATTTAAATTACAAAAACCAATATCTCATTTTCAATAGCATTTCGGATACAATACACATATATTTTCGATGTCCTCTTATTACTAAGAGAAAAAAACAAGAACAACATCTATTATATACCTGAAGATGTCTGTATGAACAGACGAAAGCTTGTGTAAAAATAACAACTAATACGGCAGAAATTTATATGAACAAGGATCAATTCATTCCTAACGAATCTAAGGTTTTTGTGTAATATTTGAATTGTTTGCGAGATGGATGTCTCGCCATTTAAAATCATTAACCTTTGCATTAGTTTTGTGTGAATAATTCATGTATTTGTAAATTGATTGCACGTTTATTGTAATATATATATATATATATATATATATATATATATATTATGTTTACAGGTTATTTTTATACATACAAATATTTAAGTAAATGCTATGTTTATAATAAAGAGCAATAACAGCATTTACCGGACTGAATGTCCGAGAAATTATATGACCTCCGGCAGGAATCGAACCTGTATCCTATACGGAACCGTCATATAGTCTAACGTGCTATAGCATTTAGCTACAGTCGAAGCGTCTGGTTACAAATTTTATTGGAAATTTGTAGTTTATAAAAGTAATTTCATCTTGCTAACCAGACTTCCGTTGTAGCTAAATGGCATGGCATCTCAGGTTATATGACGGTACTGTGTAGGATACAGGTTCGGCTAATATCGGAGGACTCTTGTTCTCTATGAAATTTTCTCGGATATTCGGACCGGTAAATGTAGTTAATGCTGTTTATTATAAACAGAACATGTACCTGAATACTTGTATTGATAAAAATAACGTACACACAGAATATATACTAAAATAATTGTCGGACTTAGTCCATTTCATCATATATCTCATCAGTGCGTTATATATATATATAACGCACTCAAGCCTTGGGTTAAACCGTGGTATGGTTGTCAGGCACTTTCCAAAGGTAAACCCACGCTGGGATTGACCTTGAACCAGACCGATTAAATCGGAAAGTCTCCTTTCTGACAAAGCGACCATGGTCAGATTCGAACCCGGATCTTATGCTTAGAAAGCGAACGTTCTAACCACTCGGCCACGAAATGAAATTGGCGAGACGAAACTCTTGGGCCCGTCAATAGCTATCATCATCGTGGTCGAGAATTGGAGCGTGTTGACCTTGTTCAAATTGTTGATCACGCTACAAGACACACCCTCTCCCAAAAACTGTAACTAAGGTCTGTTTATTATAGTTGCAGTATAAACCACAGGTGAGCTCTGTGGGTGTTGTGCAAACACAAATGGGCCTGAGCGAGCGTCTGCAATAGGGATTGTCTAGCCGCCCTAGCAGATGGATAGAGAGAGCGACAAAGAAAGAGGGAAAGAGAGAGAAATTATAAAATAAGCAAGGAAAGGAGAAAACAAAGAAGGTAATAAAATATAGATTAATTATGGAGTAAGAGAGTTTAAAAGAGAAGATGAAAGAGAAAGACACAGAGAGAGAGAGAGAGAGAGAGAGAGAGAGAGAGAGAGGAAATGTCAAAATAATAGCGGGA
>CAHIKZ030002223.1:2142500-2150000 GCA_903632075.3 Acanthosepion pharaonis | reverse complement strand
TCATTGCACCATATCAGTGGTTGTCCCAGATGTCAGTATCAGCCACACTGATGAAAGAACAAAATACTTTCCACTGATGAATAAAGATAAGAGTTTCTTTTGTGAGGTGTTAAAATTTACAAGACATTTCTTGCTCCAGTTAACAACTGATTGGAAGTGCTTTTCTAGATCAGCTTTTAGCTTTGTTTTATCGGACCTTTTAGAATAACTATTAATGTTTGTGCAATTCACAAAAATACCGAGTTGGTAACTAATGACATTGGGAAGGTCTTAGGTCAAAGGTTAGAACTCTGGGGGGCGGGGGGATTCCGCATTAGTGTGAAATGATCTAGAAGTCTGACTCTTCAATGCGATTTTCATTGCATGAATTTTTATGAAAGATTGGATTAAGTCCAACATAGACACCATCGCCTTCAACTTAGGAAGAATGCTAGCAAACCCTGTAAAAACGCCTTCGACATATCTAAAGCCACGATACTGGAAATTTTATGTGTATTTTTTTCCAGTTTCAAAATTTAAATGAACTCGAATGAGAACACCGGAATTAAACCAAACACAATCATTGAAAACGAGTGTAGCAACATTCGAAAGTACTCGGAAAATGTAATTTAAAAATAAATACAAACTTTGGCAAATTTTCCGATAACATAAAACAACTATTACGGGAATTAAAAAAATGTAATATAAAATTTCAAATAGATAGATAGATATATAGATAGATAGAAATATATATATATATATATATATATATATATATATATATAGATAGATAGATAGATAGATAGAGAGAGAGAGAGAGAGAGAGAGAGATTGAGCGATAAAGAGAAATAAAGACAGATAGAGAAAGTGAAATAAAGATGGATTTTAAGACAAAGAAAGAGAGAGGGAGTGAGGGAAATGAATATTTTTCAACCAAACATGTCAGAAAAAAAGAATTATTTCTACAGAAATATATGTATATATATACGCCATATATATCAATAAGGGCAACAGAAAAACTGAAGGACTGTCCTTTTACAAATATACTCTATCTTAAATTTTACAGACACACACACAGAGGCATATATATATATATATATATATATATATATATATATATATATATATATATATATATATATATATATATATATATATACATACCCAGGGTGTTGATATATCCAATAGAAAGCCTGCTAGATGACTAAATGAAAAACTCAATAAAAAAGAAAAAACTAACAACGAATAAACATAAAACCAATAAACTGATATAAGAAAATAGGATAAAGAAATATGAACTAAGGTGAAAAAAAACGACCAAAAGACAGACAATAAGTAAACAATAACAACATTCTATGTCTAGTTTACTAAGACAGAAGTATTAGGAAGAGTATATATATATATATATATATATATATATATATGTGAAAAGTGTATATAAATATAAATAAATATATATATTTATATTTATTTATATATATATATGCGGTACTTATTAGAAAGCGCTCAATATCAGAGATAGAGTTAACATATTTGGTTGGATAGATGTGTGTTTGTAGGACCTGGGTTTCACGCTTTTAGCGATCGTCAGACAATCGCTAAAGCGTGAAACCCAGGGTCACAAACTTACATCTATCCAACCAAATATATTATATATATATATATATATATATATATATATATATATATATATATATATATATATATATATGTATGTGTGGGTATACATATGAGAAAGAGGCCCGAAATTATTATAGAATTTTTGTGACTCAGTTTCTCTGAGTAAGTCGTGTGCATATGTAAATATATGAGATAGTAAGAACAACAACTACAGCAACAACAACAATACTAGTAATAGTAATAATAATCAATAGTCAGTTATTTGGGGCATTTCGTAAATTGAGTAAATAAAAAGACTTAACGATTTGGGTCCAAAATCAAGAAATATTGTGAAATATAAAGCCATACGCACTCGAGGTGACGTTCATCTACTTTATTTGAAAAGAGAAGATGGAGAATGGGCACTTATCAATAGTTAGTTCAAGATTCAGTTCTGTATCGATAAAGGATTTGATGTTTACAAACCGTAGAGTGATGGAAATTGATTTTGACAGCGAAAAGTTGCAGAATCACTGACAGAAGGAGAACTATTGGATCGGAAAACTCAAAGAGATAAAAAAAAAAAAAAAAGAAAAAAAATTCTGGGAAGATTTCAAGAGACAACAGAGACACAATTACATTGCTATCGTAGTTTTCTAAAAGTAGCTTAGAAATGGCACAAGGTCGAAAGTAGGGAGCACCCAGTGAGAACCGAACTCACTATTGAATCGTAATTGATCTAGCGAGACATTACACCACATTTTAACAGATTTGGCCACTGGTTATGGGATGCATATTTTTTTTTTTAAATAGATATTTAGGGAAACTCAATAACAGCAGAAAATCGTTGGAAAAGATGACCGTTTTTTCTGTTTTGTGTCAAACCGACGTCTAACACAGGAATGCTGGCTTTCTGTGCAACAAACAGACCCATTCCCATTACCTAAACATGATTATATATATATATATATATATATATATATATATATATATATATATATGGACTCTCCCCGTCGGTTTCGACGTATGAGGATCTGACAGCTTATTGATTCCGTTATGAAAGTTTGTGCGATAATCTTAAGTGATATTTAAGACCCACTAGTGATTTACAAATGGAGAAAGTGTGAGGATTGTGAGACGAGATCATTGTTAGATCGGCTGACCTTTTAGATCTTGCTCTCGCTTCTTGGAGATGATTCAACAAGCAGATTGAAAATTGCTGAGTCCACTAAAACACGCTGATCTCCATTCTATCCGCTCCAAGTACGTATATATAATATATATATATATATATATATATATATATATATATATATATATATATATATATATACTATATACAAGTGTTATTATAAAGAAAATTTTGCTCTGTTTAATGAAAAATAACATTGAGCGCTCTTTTATGAGTCAGTCTTAACATATGTAAAATTCTATGTTGTGTTAATAAGACTCGCCTGGATCATACCAACGGATTACTACCTGTATATATATATATATATATATATATATATATATATATATATATATATATATATATATGCGTGTATATTTAGGCAGTATAGTTTCATTCAAGTCTATTTTTATTCAAGTACGTATAATTTAGATTTATTACGTCTGTTTTAGTTTTAACTCTTTGAAGTCCACGAATTAATTTCTTGGTAGCTGTAGAAAATTGATTTTGAAAAATTCCAAAATTTTCTTTCAAATAATTTTATTTTCCCATGTACATTCAATCTCATCTGAGACCATCTTCAGGTGTTGTATATCTGTGAATGTGTTATGCTTTAACACCGTAAATTCAAAACATTTTTTTTACCTCTATGCAAGAAAATGAAACTTTTCTTGTCTGTCATCTTCAAAGAAACATGTTTAAAAGAAAGGTTGATGCACAAATATATATATATATATATATATATATATATATATATATATATATATATATATATATATATGGATAGATAGAGATATAGATAGATATACATACAGATATAGATATAAATGGATAGATAAATTTGGTCAATGAATGTATATGTGAGTCAGAGATTTTATTTTTATTTTTTACGTCGTTGTTTGAACGTAATTTTATTTGCTTGCATGAATTCTCGCTTTCGTCTGTCTTTTAGAAATTGAATTTATCGCGTTTTTAGAATTTGTAAAACATCTAAGTTGTAATATATGTAATGTCAGATGGGTATGCCTCCGTCTCACCAAAAAAAAAATGAAAAATATTAAAGTTTCCTATTTTTCTTTTGATTGTCTGTCACCTTCAATCTTTTTCTGGTATCAGGGGCGGGTAACTGACAGCAAACAAATTACAATATTACTGTACACTTCGGAAAACCTTTAAGACTATTTCAAGACTAATCTACAAAATTGTGCAAGAATTTGTTAGGGATTTTAGTACACCAACGTCGATCTAAGAATTTCTAGATTAACGTATTAGCTGAATTTTGATCTGAAATTATTACTGTATAATGTTCGGTCTATATGATTGTTATTCAACGCTGAAAGGAAAAAGAGACGATCTGTTCACACTTCGGGGCGGTAGCACCTGTTAGGATCCCAAGTATGGGCAAATAGTAAATTCCCAAACTGGGGTCAAAACATGAAAGTATGAAAATACATTTTTATAGTAAAAAGTATTTCCAGCAATATATTTTAATAGCATAAATAAATAAATTACAATCGCCCCCAAGGAAATTAAATTTCGGCATTAAATGACCCATAAGGCGTTAAAAAAATTAAAGCATTATTCCCATTCCATATGATGCAGAGGAAGACAGGCTCAACAAGCCCATGTTATTACTGTTGTTTTGAGATCACGTAGGTTTTTTTGTGGGATGATATTACTGATTGGTTTTTGAAATTCAGTTTTCATTCCCATAGACTGATTGCTAACCAAGGCTCGGTACTCCAGTTTGCCACGCCATTTTATTAAATATACCTGCGTTGTAGTATCTTCTCGATCACGAGAACCGTAGTCCATTACGTTTGAAGGTGCGCCAACCACATGCATTGCAGCCGTAGTATTGCAGTGGTGTTGCCATAGCAACATAGCCTGACGCTGCCCAACTCTTCCAGACTGGTTTGAATTCAGTGCTTTCCTTCTCGTGGACTAGTTGCCAAACAAAGGCTATAGGACTCAATCTGTCTTGCTGTTTACGTAAGTAAATGGAAGGAACATAAAGTAGAATCCAACGATTCTTGAAGAATTACTTCGTAAAGCATCCTGCGTTCAACTTAAGGAAGATTCCTCTACTAAATATGTTATAATTGACACGGAAAGAGAGGTATTTGAAATATTTTGAATTTAAGTACACTGAAAGTGATAATATATATATATGCACACAATTATACCTGTTATTAACAAACAATCGAATAAAAAAACAAAATTGTGTATGTGTAACAAATAATTGTGTAAAGGTTGTTTTCCAAGAAATGCGTGAGTGAATGTTCATACGTACGTGCGCGTGTGTGTAATGTATTAATGGCGATTTACGAGGGAAACGCATAGTACTCCCGACAAAGATGAAAATGCAGTCTACTGCAAGACCCTACATTGTCGTTGTGTCCGCTGAAAATGCAAACTGAAAAAGAGGGTGAAGGAAGAAATCGCCAAATATTTAAAGTGTTAGGAGAGCGTCCCCTAGGAACAATTTGGACAATTAGGAAATGAAGAGGGAGTTAACTCCGACAATTGATATAGATTTCTAAATCTTAACAGGTTATGCAGATGACACTGTTAATAGCAAAGACGGACAAGAAACTACAGGAAGTCCAACGGAAGATAGTTAAGACAAGGAGAAGAAAGGACTAATGATCAATTGTAAGAAGACATTATGTACGGTTGTCAGCAAAAGGAACAGCCCAATATATGAACCGCAAATTAGAGACGTCAGAATCAAACAGATACGAGAATTTAAAAATCTAGAAATTATATTATCAGAAAATGTGGTGCCTGCAAAATAATTTTATTGTAATTGATGCTATCTGCCATAGCCATAATTATAATGGATGGCGAAAAAAAACAAATATTAAAAAAAAAACAGGGGAATTGTGTGTAGAAAGTAGCTATATGAGTCAATGAGAAATTTGTTGGTAAATAAAAGCTTGATTAAATATCAAGCAATTTCACGGACGGACAGACGGACGGACGGACGGACGAAGAAGAAGAAGAAGAAGAAGATGAGGAGGAGGAGGAGAAAGAAAGAAAGAAAGAAGGGAAAGAAGGAAACTAAGAACACTGTAGAAGAGAAAAAAAAAACAAGTTGTTTTGACCCCAGTGTCGAAATCCGAACGAGTATCGTAATAAAGAAACATTCCTACCAAGAAAAGCGTGCTAAACAGTTATGTAGTATCGCTCCACCTATATGACAGTGAATACCGAACGATCTCATCAGAGATGAAGAAGAGACGGAATGCTGAGAATACTATGGACTGAACGTGTGATACAAGACAAAGATGGATAGAAAAAAAAACTAAACTTATATTTAACACCAGAAAGAGACAACTGACATTTAAAGATAAGCAAAATAATGTTTTCTGAAAAAGTAATTTATTGGCGGTCGCAATTTGTACAGCATAAGATATGCAGATGACAACGTTGAAAGCAGACACAGGAAGGAAACTAGAGGAACTCCCACAGATGCAGTAAAGAAAAGTGAGAAAAAAAAAAGATTAAACATCAATTGTAATAAGACAGAATGTATGTTTGTCAACAAAGTAACAGTCCAAGATGGCGACTAGAATGAAGTGCAGAAATGTAAGTATCGAAAAATGTGTTGCAGAAAACTGAAGGCGCAGGAAAAAGCCAAAGATTGCTTACAAATATTAAGGAAGTATTAAAAAATTAGGTAAATGTCGTCAGAAACAAAAACAAAAAAAAGAGAGAACTGAATTGTTATGTAATATCAATTCTTTGATATGGCAGTTCGTACTGAACAGTCAGCTAACACATGAAGAAGAGACTTAAAGTAATAGAAATGTAGTTCTACAGAAGGATGTTGAGAATATCATAGACTGAATATTGGAAACGATGAAGTTTTAGAGAAAATGGAAGTAAAAAAAGACACGCTTAATACCAGGAATAGGACTGTTGATATTTCTATATTTCACATAACGAGGAAAGAGTGCCGTTGTACGATTCGGCCTTCTTCAGGTGATTAGAATGTCGAACTGAACCCTTTATTTCGCTCGCTGGGGGAGAATGTTCTAGTTCCACGTGCCGTGTCTAATAGATGTCAGTTATCAGTTATCTTCTGTTAATTCCACTCTCTAAGTTCTCCACTGCCTTCACTAGGTATTGAACTCACAACTATTTGGGTCCTGTCACTGGATCTAACCAACGCCTTTATCCATTGTGTCATGTGTCCTTAAATACCTGGTTAAGGCAGTGGATAACTTGGCGAGGTGAATTGGCAGGAGATAAATGATAACTTACATCCACTAGACTTGGCACGTGGAACTAGAAGAGTCTACCCCAGCGAGCGAGATAAAGGGTTCAGTTCGACATTCCAACCACCTGAAGAAGGCCGGGGCGTACAACGGCCGAAAGGTTGTGATAAATATGGCAACAAAGATGAGGACAATAGTCCGAATAATGTAAATAGTGTACATAATACCTCATCTCAGAAATATAGAGAGATACTGGAGGAAAGAGGGTTCGAAACCTTTAAGATCGAAGGCAAGAGGAACAGAGGAAAGCAAAGTATAACATGCCTAGTGAGCTTAAGTAGATGTATGGCAGAACAGAGTTTAGGAGAGATATGAAAATGACAGCATTTATTAATACCTTCAAAGGATAGGACATTTTGGAGTGCCATGATTGCCAACGCCCTTTGGAGTGAAACTGTTACTTTCCATGTTGAAAATTCTGGCTCCGTGATTTTTTGGTGGGTCAAAGCTAGCATCGATGCTTTCGTG